>CAKNXH010056285.1:0-17467 GCA_932178445.1 Andricus quercusramuli
TTCAAAGACTGATTTCTTGCTTTGTAACTATTATTTTACATTTACAAAGTAAGATTTCAATACAAACCGATTTTTTTCTACTATAATGAACAAGTTAACTCCAAATTCACATTCAATATCGAATATATTGTGAAACTATCCCAATGAAATGTTTCGATTAGACGAAAATACAGCTAGAGTATTTTCAACATTTCAAACTTTGTGTTTCAACTTCTTGCGGCTTTATAATATGTATAACCACTGTCAACAACTACAGCGTATGTGGTATGCCTGGATTCGTAAATGAATAAGGTAGAAGGACTATTTGTCAAATTTCAATGAATCTTAATGACATTAAAAATATGCATGGTCAAAGTTACCCTACTTTTGAAGACCAATTTATCGGTTTGAAACTATTATTTTACAAGTAAAAAGTAAGATTTCAATACTAAACGCTTTTTTTGTAGTATAATGCAAAATTTCATTCCAAATTTTCACTGAATATCGATTATTATATTGTGAAACAATCCCAATGAAATGTTTCGATTAGACGAAAATTGAAGTAAAGTATAATTTTCAAACTTTCAAACTTTATTTCAACACTTCTTGCGGCTTTATAATATGTATAATCATTGTTAACAACTATAGCGTATGTGGTACGCCTGCTTTCGCGAATAAATAAGGTAGAAGTACAATTTGTCCAAATTTAATAAAAATTTATGATATTCAAAATATGCTTGGTCAAAGTTACCCTACTTTTGAAGACTAATTTCTCGGTTTGAAACTATTATTTTACATTTAAAAAGTGAGATTTCAATACAAACCGATTTTTTTGTAGTATAATGCAGAATTTATTTCCAAATTTTCACTAAATTCGTAAATACATAAGGTAGAAGGAATTTTTCTCAAAAATTAATAAATATCCATGATATTGAAAATATGCTTCCTCGAAGTTACCCTACTGTTGAAGACTGATTTATCGGTTTGTAACAATGATTTTCATTTAAAAAGTAAGATATCAATACAAAATGCTTTTCTTCTAGTATAATGCAAAATTTCATTTCCAATTTTGGATTTTTCGACTTCATAATCATTGCCAACAACTATAGCGTATGTGGTATGCCTGAATTCATAAACGAATAACGTGGAAGGGATTTTTAAACATAATTGAAAAGGGAATAAGTCTTGAGAGTAAACTGGGATCGAAAATATTGATCGATTTTTTTCAATCTTTTTTTGATTTACTCGTAATAATATAATGAAACTAATGCAGTCCATTAAAATTGAGTGAAGAAATATTGTACACAATTTTGATTTTTCTCCGCTGTATCTAATCTCAAACAATGGGAAGGTCGCGCCAGGCCAAAAACCGTCCGCTCGACAATCTACCCCCTGCCACAAGGTTAACGGTTTCCAGACAATGCCTGACCCAGGCCGACTGTCCCCTGATAATGACTTTATTGCAGGAAATTTTTTTCACACTTTTTTTCCGATGTACCCTTTTTTCCTGAAAATATTCCTACGGTGATTGGCTGTCGAAAATTTTTTTTCACTAACAAGCTCCACCCTTTAGGGCGTGCTTATCATATTTCTATCTCTCTCGCACACTCAACTCAGAATTCCCACGGGTGTCCCCAGCCCTCTTAAAGAATACTCGGAGTCAATCATAAGTATACGTCGAAGCGAATGACAACATTTTGAAATTTTGTGAAGTCAGATATCATTCTGAAGTTTTAAAAATCATTATGGAGTTTGTAAAAAAAAGTATTGGGAAACTATAAAGTCCAAGGAACTTTCCCAATATGTTCAAAAAGGTTCATATTTTGTAATTAAAATGCTGTGAAACAGCTAACAAACTGATGTATTGATGACTCATATTTTCTGAATGGTAGTTATTTTGGCTAGTGATACAATGTAGATTCTAAAAAAGTTCTCGTAGATGACGTCTTGAACGACCTGTTGCACGTTCCGGTGCATCCAGGTAGTGGACTTGCCATTTAGAGATATTTCGGTTATTGGAAAACTTAAGATTTTAATTTTCAACGTTAAAAATTGAAATAGATTCAACTTTTCCCATGTCATATCTTATTTAATCGATTCAAAAAATATAGAGTTAGGAATTCAGCTCTTAAAATTATTTTCAATGCAAGCCTTTACTTTTATATAACTTACACTGTTAGAAAAATCTGTATTAAATTTAATACAAATGTATGTGAAGTCATTTGCATACACGGTAGTTGAAATTTAATATACATTAAAATATGGATAGCTGTACACTTTATATTGAATTTAATATACAGGTCGGTATAGCAGCGTGCTTGAAAACTCAAAGTGCTTTTATTTCTTCAAATCTTATCAAATATTCGCGATTGAAGTAATAATCTAGAATTCGTCGAATGAATTCCTTTTTATGATCAGAGTGCAACGTACGTGTGGAACTCCTTCCAAAATTGTCCCTGAATGGTAGAAATTTAATGTGAGTACAGTTGATTGTAGGTTAGGTCTGTAATTCATTTGCGTAATTGAACATTTCGACTTGAAATCCAATTTTGTTTTTGGTTAACTGGTAGAAGATATAGTGTTTTATTATTGAAAATCGAAAATTACTGCTAATCTTATTTTGATTTTGTGTAAAATAGAATTATCTGAGCGATTATCATGAATGTATATGAGATTTAATAAACACGTACCTAAATAGCGATTTCATATACTTGAGATATTAATTTTAATATACATTGGTTTTTTAAATTTAATAATATTTTTAACAGTGTATATAAACTTACTTAAATAACGTAGAAGGTATCAGATGACATACTTCAGACCAAATAATAACATCAAGTCACTTGATGTTAAACCTTACCTTGGAGCAGTACGTTGGTGCTGTGTTCCATTTCAAATTTAAAAAGAAAATTTTCAAAAATTTGGTTTGTGATGTGATAAAAGTAGACTCATTACTTTTCAACATCTTAAAATTAAAATATTAAAAGCTCAGAAATAAATTGAGAAGTGAATCAAGTAAGAGCATGAATTTTTTTGACTACGACATTTTGGCTTATGCCAAAATTTTTTTTTTTAAATAAGGGACTTTTATGACTTGGATTGCTGTTTTCCTGAAGAGGAGAGCATTTGACTCTCGAAACGTCGTGGATTACAGGATCTTCTCAACATTATCAAGGTCTTTTTATTTGGTCTGATGCCTGTCATCTGATACCTTCTACGCTATTTAAGTATATATTTATTTACTCAGACGCATAACATCGCAAGCTTACTTTTACCATCTATTAATAAGTAATTTCAACAATAATTTAAGAAAAAATCTGGGTTTTTTTTCTACTAGGAAACGGCCGATTGGGACATTTGTTAATGGAAATTGTTATTAAAGTCTTTGAAGAAAATTGTGCATCAGCTCTGGTCAGAGAAGACAATCCACCTGTGAGAAAAACTTGACAATGGAGAATGTTCTTATAAAAATATTTATAACAGTAGTAAATGTTAACTAGTGCTAGTATTTTATTACAAATGCGTATGAAAAATCTTAGCAATTAGAGTCAAGAGAAAGTTTTTTTTTCTATTTGAAAAAGAAACATTTAATAATTTGTTCATAAAAATGGTTTATAATAATTAGATTAAATACTAACAGGACTATTTCTGTTTTATGAGTGCAGCTACGACAATTTTGACCAATAGTGCCGATTATGAACCGTTAATTCTGTATCCAGTAGTTGCCGCTTGGTTTTTTCAGCCATATCAGTAGTAGTTCATCCGATTATGGCCAGTCTCACTAATTTTCCTGTATCGATGCCAGTGGGCTCGATCGGGAATTCAGTGTTCATAATCCATTACAGCCAACAATTCTTGACCGATTTCGATTTCTTTTTACAAATTATCAACATGAAGTTCTTTAGAAGAACACTAAGCCTGATTTTTTAACTTCTTTCTGTGGACTTGATTATTGAAACAAATAGAATGTCAAAATTAGACATTTTACTCAGTATTATTCTTTTCCACTTATGAAAAAATCGAAATCAAATATTTATGTATTAGAATGAATGTACATATATTTCAGGAACTTAGGTATTTAGTTTCAGATTCAACCCAATTGTTATAAACGAATTATATAAACACTTGAGTGCGCTGCTTATACGGAGAAAAATGGATGTTCAAAGGGTAAGATTGTACCGCCTAACATGCAGATAGGGGAGCGGCGGCGAATGTGGCGCGGTGGCTAATGTGGCGCGTTCCAGTTTTCGAATATTAACGCATTTTCTGCTTGTGGAGGTAGTTTCATTACATGTATATATGTTTTCAACCTTAAATTATTAAAAAATTGGGATAATTAAATTAATTGCCTGATTTTTATGACGAAAAGTTAGTTTTGGTTATTTCGCTTGTATTGTCAGAGTAGCTAAAAACAAGTAAAAAATTACAGAAGTTTCGTGTAAACTTATACAATTTTTTGGAAATATTCTGTTTCGAGTTTCTTGAATGCTTTAAAGTTCAACATTTTGATTAAAATTATTGAACTTTTATGTAAAAAATCTTCATTAAATACTTTTCACATGCGACTAATATGACGCATTAGGGACTAAAATCGGCAGGTAACTTGACGCACAAGTTTGTGGTTTGTTTTGCTCGGGGAATTTTGTAGAAATAAAGTGCCGGTTTTTGGTTAGAAGGTAAGAAATATTTACTCAAAGTAATAACATTTCGTTTCTAATATGCATAAAAAAGTTTTATCCTAATTATTATCGTGTATTTTAGAGTTGTTTTAGAATAATTGTATTTCGAAATCGTTTCACCAGTTTTCGGGTTAGGTTTGTTCTGACAGAATAAATATTTAGAGGGTTTAAAATAGTGATACTATTTGAATGTTGAATCATTATAACTGTTTTGGAAAAGAATAAATTTTACTTATTATCAATATAATTTTGATCTATTGTTTATACAACGTCTGTAAGCTTATCTTAAAATACAACATTTTCAGTACTCTTCAAATTATTGTGAGACAATCTGCACTGTTAAAAAAACATTTTTTCTTGAAATTTAGGCAGATATAATCCCTCAATTATGTCAATAATATTAAACGTAAATACATGTATCTTATTTTTATTAAATTTTACTAATTTTTCTTCATAATTTGTTTTTTATTTAATAATTATGAACTGAAATCGGAACGCGCCACATTACCAAACAAGGTAGGACAACTTGACGCAGATGCTCTTTTTGGAAAACACATTAATTAACTGTTTTAGTGAACTGCAATTGAATTATCTCCATGTTTATAGCATTGGTAAGATATTAGCCTAAACAGAATATATTTTATCACAATATTTTACTTTATATTTGAATTTTAATCGTGCATTTTCCTTTATATGCGCCGCATTCGCCGCCGCTCCCCTATTCATGCCAAAAATCTAATATCTTTTTGAGATGTTAGGCGTAAAAATACTGTTATGTTAAACTGAAACACATTCAGATTTTAAAATCGTCTGAGCGCATGCACATCGCGCGTTGGAATTTCACGACTATATTTGACGGCTATATAATTTCGATATTAAAATTATGGAATATTACGATTTTTGTACAATTCCAAAGAATCAAAATTAGCTATCCTTAATTAAAATTGTATAACGACTTTTGTCTGTATACACGACGAAACAATGTTCTTAAGTTTGAGGATATATTGACTCGAACACATTTGAACATTTGTCAAAATGTTTGTAAGTTTATAATAAAATATGATTGTAAGTAACCTCAAATAGATATAATCTTAAATGCAGATAACAAATCATTCGCTCTCAGCTTACTTACCCCTTTTTTATTTTTCATTTTGAATTAAAACTATTAAACATAACCTCAACTGGACTGAATGTATCATTTGATCGAAATTTCATACCTTTTGTCTGGTTTTTGTTCATGTACGAACATTCAAGTTTAGTTTTAAATTCACAAATAAGTTATCAATTAATTCCTTAAATGCTCAGAAATAAGTAAATTCCTCAAATATTTACAGCCGTTAGTTGACATAACCATACACGTAATATTTCGGAAATTTCAGGTTGAAAATTTTGGATGTTACAGAGTAACATCTCACTTTTTAATATCTACAGATCCTAACTTTGAACATTTAAATTGCTGTCCTATACTTAAACATAAAATATGTTAACCGTGAATATCTAGATGTTACGTTTAAACATCCATTTTTCTTCGTGTAAGAGCGGAAAAAAACTTTTTTATAGTAATAATGTCTGTATGCCGCGGAGGAGTAATGGATAGAAAAAATATCACGAATTCACAATTGTTTTTATTATAAATATTTTAATAAACAAATCGTAGATTTTTTGATTTTATTGATATCACGTTTTTTTTGGCATGAAAATACTTTAAACTTATGTGAAAATTATGATGTTTTAACTTCAAATATTGTTATCGTTAATAATTTTATAAGAAAATATTAAATTTATCATTTTGTAACGGACCAAGTCATATTACAGGTAGCTCAATGGTAATGTTCCACGAAGAAAATGTATCACCAACGCTTAATTGTCATTGTTATTAACTTTATTAACAAACTCTGAGCTATTATAGAGCTGTTATAGAGCTATTTTACGCCTGAATAAGCGGAGTTTTCACTGTAATTATTTTAATGCATCTTGATAGTGGTTTTTCAATATGTAAATTTCTCAGTAATTACACTAGTTTACAAAATTAAAAAAAAATCTGTACATTTAATGCCACTATTTTTTTCCTATGTATTTTGGCTCTCTAAACTCAAAAATCGCATTAAAAATTTTTTTATGGATAGGTTTTTGAGATATGATTTTTTGAAATTTTTTCCCATTTTTTTCGGCGCTGGCTACACATGTTAGGCCATATATTGATTTATAAACGTCAGATTGGGTAGCACGACGTCTTAAATCAAAGGTGATAAAATTTCCTACAATTTCTCTACATTTTGTTTTCCAATCTGTCCAGTAATTTAGGTGTTATGTCCCAAAATATACGAGAAAAGTTCATTTTTTGGGCAAAGGTAAAAATCGAAAATTCACTCTACCGCCATGCAAAAATAGAACAATTCCAATTATGTCCAGTTTCTTATTTTTCATATATAGATTGAAATTTTAAGAAAAAAATACAAAGTATTTATGAAGAAAATATATGCATAAATACCGGAGATATAAGCAATTGATTGAAGGTACATTTATTTAATTTATTTTATTCGTTTTTAATTATGAACTTAAATATTCCATGACTAGATTAGAAATAATGTTGGCTCCTGCTTTGTCTTCTGTTCTTCTATGTTCCGTTTCTCCGATGAGGAAACAAATTTAATCTCCCAACATTCTTGCATCCCAATAACAATGGCTTTCATTTCTTGGTGAAACCTTCCACCGTGCTCGTCACTTACGCCACTGAGATTTTCCGGGAAATAACACAAGTGGGAATGCAAAAAATGAATTTTGAGCGACATATTGACACCTGTGGAAATTAAAATTAAATGTACACATTTGTTCATTTTGTAAACCAGTGTAATGAAGAAATACTTGCATGAAATAAAATAACAATATATATATTCCATACCCATTTCTTCTTAATTCTTGAGGAAATCTTCAACAATTTGATTGTTTCCAATTTCCTTGCAAACAATAAAAGACCGAATCACAAGCAACTTGTTAAAGATTTGCTCAAGAATTGTGTAAAAACGGGTATGGAATATATATTGTTATTTTATTTCATGCATGTATTTCTTCACTACACTGGTTTACAAAATAAAAAATTGTGTACATTTAATTTTAATTTCAACAGGTGTAAATATGACGCTTAAAAGGTTTCATCAAGAAATGAAAGCCATTGAGCAGCACTACCAAGGATATTGGGAGGCAAGAATGTTGGGGGGTTATATTTGATTCCTCATCAGAGAAACGGAACCTGCGAAGAACAGAAGACAAAGCAGGGGCCAAAATTGTTTCCAATCTAGTCATGCAATATTGAAATTTATAATTAAAAACGAAGAAAATAATTATTAATAAGTACTACTATCAAGATGCATAAAAACAATAACACTGAAAAACTGCTTATTCAGGCATAAAATACCTATAGCTTACTACTTATTTAATAATTTGTTAATAGCAATAAAAATTGAGATTCTATGATATACATTATTGTTTGAACATTATCATTGAGGTACCTTCAACATGATATTTTTTCTACAAAGTAGATTTGCTTAAGAAAAATATCTATTGTTTGAAAGATCCGCCATCATAATTCTCTTTGGATGTTAGTGAAGAGTATTTAAAAGAAAAAATATAAAAATCATTGAAGAATTCGGGATTTTAGGCTATTTTAATCAAGGTTTAAGGGCGTGCCCTACTTGCAACGTAATAAAAAAGTGAATTTCATCGATTTTTTTTTGAAAAAATGAAAAAATACTTTTTGGTAAAAGTTTGTATATTTGAAAGGGTATCATATAAACCTAATTTACACTAATTTTCATTTAAGAATACACAGTATTTTATGAGTTACTACTGATACACCGTAGTATGATTTTTTGAAGGTGTACACGGAAAAAATTTGTACTTGAGGAATTACTGAACTAGTTACGTTGTGGCGGATATGAGAAAAATTCGGTGAATTAACAATAACTGTTCTGTAAATCATTTCGAACTGTTGTGTCATAATTACAGAACTCATAATTAGTACTAAAAGTCGGTGCCGTAAAAGTTCAAAATGATTATTACGAATAAGTTGAAGAGAAACTACATCTGCGCTGTAAGAACCACGGTTCCCGGTCGCTTAAGGGCCCTGGAAATCGAGTGTAAATCGCAGATAATAGATTCAGGCCAAACGGCGAAGCCATTTTGTCTGATTTTTTGTGTACAAGATCTAAAGGGTATATAGATTGTCAGTACAGCTCGATTTTTTCGGAAAAAAATCTATTTTTCATGCAACAATGAAAATAAGAAAAATTACTTTTTTGTGGTACAGTGTTCTACTACTAAGCAAAACATGTAGCAGGTAAAGCAGTTAGCGTGCTAAGAATTCTTTTGCGCGACCCTAGCGGAGGAGGGAGAAACTACTATACATTCAGGGACGGACACCGTATATGAAAACTAGGGACCCCTACCCAAAGGAGTGGGTAAATTCCCAAAAGGTTTGTTGGGTGGCAAACTTACGGCGAAAGAAGTGCCTTTTGTACATTAAATGACAATACACAAGCTTTCTGTATAAACGGCAGATTATACAAACGTGTAAGATATCGATAATATTTGTCGCCCAATTTCCTCCGAAAATACCAGATTGATTCGCATTTGACACAAACTGTGCATGTTTGCACAACTCAGGGGCTGTCGCTACAATAACCGGTTATAGAAGTGTGAAGCACGTGTAGTTGTTGAAATAAAAAGCAAATTCTGCAACTTTTTTCTACAAAATGGCCTCCTTTCAGCTAATTTGACTGTACTCTACGTACGCAGTTGTACGTGATTTTCGTGTTCTCTTTAAATGTTTCTGAAAATGTTATGAAATCGGTGCGATATTTGTGAAATCATTCTATTCGTTTGAAATCATTTACATATTTTTCTGTCGACAAATGTCTGATTAATACATTCGTTCATTACCTTTATTTGAAAAAATCATACAATATGTATCAACTAATTATGAATGTTGTTGAAATTGTCATGTAATTCCTAAATGAAAGGACTGCCATTGAAAAAAACTAATTTTTCTGCCGACAAATGCCCTTATAATAAATTCGTTCAAAAAATCATACGATTAACCGAAAAAGTAGGAATTTTGCTGAAATTATCAGAAAGTTCTTCATGTATTATAAGGGCATTTGACGGCAGAAAAATTATTATTTTTTTCAATGGCAATCCTTTCATTTAGGAATTAAATGACAATTTCAACAACATTTATAATTAGTTGATACATTGTATGATTTTTTTAAATCAAAGATAATAAAGAAATGTATTAATCAGACATTTGACGACAGAAAAATTCGTTTTTTTCATGTCAAATTTTTTAATTAGGAACTTCACGATAATCTCAGCAATTTACAATGAATAAAACAGATTTCCGGAAGATGTAAGAAATATTTCTACAATTTCATAAACATTTCGTAATGATTGTAAAACAATAAAAAAATTCCAAACATGTCAAAAGGGGTACAGTCCACCACATTTCAGAGATTTCAAAACATTGCAAAGATATCAAACGAATTGACATATGTAAATGATTTCAAACGAACACGAATGATTTCACAAATATCGCACCGATTTCATAACATTTTCAGAAACATTTAAAATGAACACGAAAATCACGTACAACTACGTACATAGAGTACAGTCAAATAAGCTGAAAGCAGGCCATTTTGTAGAAAAAAGTAGCAGAATTTGCTTTTTATTTCAACAACTACACGTGCTTCACACTTCGATAACCGGTTAGTGCAGCGACAGCCCCTGAGTTGTGCAAACATGCACAGTTTGTGTCAAATGCGACTCAATCTGGTATTTTCGGAGGAAATTGGGCGACAAATATTATCGATATCTTACACGTTTGTATAATCTGCCGATTATACAGAAAGCTTATGTATTGTCATATAATGTACAAAAGGTACTTCTTTCGCCGTAAGTTTGCCACCCAAAAAACCTTTTGGGAATTTACCCACTCCTTTGGGTAGGGGCCCCTAGTTTTCGTATACGGTGTGTTCGTCCCTGAACGTATAGTAGTTTCTCCCTCCTCCGCTTGGGTCGCGCAAAAGAATTCTTAGCACGCTAACTGCTTTACCTGCAACATGTTTTGCTTAATAGTAGAACACTGTACCACAAAAAAGTAATTTTTCTTATTTTCATTGTTACATGAAAAACAGATTTTTTTTCCGAAAAAAGCGAGCTGTACCGACAGTCTATGTACCCTTTAGATCTTGTACACAAAAAATCAGACAAAATGGCTTCGCCGTTTGGCCTGAATCCATTATCTACGATTTACACTCGATTTCCAGGGCCCTTAAAATTACAGAACTCTACTGTGTTTGGGAATACACGGTCGTGGCGGCGCGCTACACATGTGTGTGTGTTGCAGACAAAGTTGCGATACGACAGTACAGTTGCGTCAGTGTGTGTCAGTGTTGTGCGTCCCGGCATCGCATCAGCGAGATTCAATGAAGGACTACAAATAAAAGTTACAAGAACAAAAAATCAATGGAATCACTATGTAAATTTCGAATTGGTCCCAGTTTTTTTTATATCTTAAAATAATTACTTTGAAAATTGGTCAACGATTGCTGTTGTGAGGTTTGAAATTTTTTACGACGTTGGTAACGAAATTAACTCTCGGTATTCAACACAGCGTTGTATCTGAATTCGAAATATTTTTAAATTCATTAATGAGTTCTGTAAATTAGGTGACTTTCTAAAACCAAAAATGTATAATAGTTCGTTATTTTGACATCTTCGAAGCTTGAAAATGCTTGAACGTTTCAAATAATTTATTTAAATTGTTCTCAGCCTTTACTGCACAAAATAAACAATTTTACTGATATCATAAAAATAAAGTTATCGCATAGTAGATGAAGACTGAATTTTGTCAGTAATGTATGGAAGTGGTTTTGGAAGGAGTAGACTTATGCAATTTCAGTAAAATGTAGATACAATTGACAGGGTGATTAGATCAGGAACTGTTTTAATATTTAGATAACCTATATAACCCAGATTTTTTTCATTTTTCTTCTTGAGAGTTATTCATCTCGAAAAAAATAAGAAACCCATATAGAATTAGTGAAATAGAATTAGTGAATAAAAATCTGATAAAATTCAAAGAATTTAAGGTGTATTTAAAAGCCTTCAAGTTGAATTAAAAAAATTAAAAATTTAAATAATCCATTGAATTCAGTGGTTTTCAAGGGGATTCAAAATAATTTTAAAAAACTGGGAAATGGGTGTAGATCTGAATTTAATAATGTAGTTAACCCTTGGAATCTTTATTTTAATTTTTTTACAGAAAAGTCACTAAAGTGTTATTTTCATTTCAAAAAAGTGATTACAATGTTTTTTGAGAAGAAAATAACTAAAAGTGACGTAAGTGTGGCAGATCTGTTTATAGAAAATTCGAATAAAATTCAAAATGCAGAATTTCATTCTATCACAAACACGTATTTTTTATGTTTATTAAATATTATAAAAATGTTGAAAGTATGGTGTCGGATTATGTTGCACGTAGCAATCGTCACTTTGTGAATGTGAAAAATAATCTGCTATTTGTAATAATTTTATGTAAATTCAAAACAATTGTGACATTTATATTTAATTTACTGAAATATTTTTCGCTATAATTAGAGGAACTTCTTTAAATCATATACATTATACAATGTTCTCGAATCATATAAGATTTTCTGTAAAATCTATAGAAAAATGTATCCTTTCACCTTCCTGGAGAATAAACCTAGTTTTTTTCTCTACAGAAAGGTTAAGTACGCATGTTAATGAATGTATCAACAAGAGTTTTCCATACAAAATTTGTTTTATTCCATATCTTAAACCTTTTGGAAAGTAGAGGAATTGGTTTTAACTGATTTTTCTATTCAGTGTCATTATACGCTACTTTCTAAAAATCATTTTAAATTCCCAAAAGTTAAATTTTTTGTATGAAAAATATTTTTGAAACTGGAACTTATATTTCAGTTCAAGTAAAATAATAATGATTGTTGTCTTAATCTGTAAACTAAATTTTCTTCTATTCATCACAAATATATTTTTTTACAAGCCCATCACTATAGAAAGATATATTTGTACATTAAAAATGGATCCTGCTATACTGAACATTAATAAAAACTTTTATAATTAGATCGTCTCACATTTAAACGTTAAAAATTAAAACATCTAATACATGAATTACCATGATTACGTTTAAAATTAAACAATCTTTTAAAATAATTCAATTTTTTTAATCTGCAAGTTCACAATTAAAAAGTGTGAAATTCGGCATTATAAAATCAGGTTGTCTAGCGACACGGGAAATCCGGGAATTCGCCTGGAATCTTGTGCATCTTAAAAAATACGGGAAAATAATGGAAATAACTGAGCAGATCTGGGAAATATGTGGTCACAAATTAAGGTAGAAATTGTCATTTTCTGCCTAAAATTATTATTATAAAACTATACGATTCAATGGTAGAAGCACGTGCCGATTTGATCGTGGTCGATTCATTGCTAACCAATCAGAAGCTGTGAAACCTTTGCAATTTACTAACCAAAACCAGGAGCAGGTAATCAATCTGTCTACTGATGCCAAAATAAAAGCGAAAGATTTTTTTGATTTTTTCTAGTAAATTCTTGATCTTATTATCGTCCTGAGTTATGAATTATAAACTATTGGCATTGAAGCTTATAATTGTTTTCATTTAAACGCTGAATACTTTACGCGTATAAAATGGAAGCTCTCAATATTATGCAATGGAATAATTTTAAATGAAATGATATACAAATCCACGATTTTATTTTCCATGCTCTGAATGGAAGAATGAATCAATACATTTTTAAATTTTGAAAATTATATAATTTTGAAGCAACTTTTGATCAGAAACATTAAATCTTGAACATTTTTCAATTGATGGTTTGAAATAAAATTTTTAATTTGAAGTCGTTTGCAATAAATAATTGGTCAGTTGTTATTTATTAATTAAAAATTTCACTTGCAGTTTCAAATACAACAAAATGAACCAATTGAAATTCTTACCTTAAAAGGTTAAACTTTGCACTGAACGATTCAAGACATTATATTTGAAACAATTCACTTTCAAATTGTTTAATTTGGATATTTGTTTTATAATTGCTTATTTTAAATAAACAACCCAAGACTGCTAAATATTTAAAAAATGCCTTTTTTAATTAAAAAATTTCAATTCGCAATGGGTTAAAAATCGAATATTTAAAACTGAAGCAATATTTGAACGCGCGTAATTTGAAATTGAATAAAAGAGTTTAATTATGAGTCTATTCACTTTAAATTATTGTAAAATCGAAAATAGTTTATAAAGCTTCAATCGAACGCTCACACTTCTTGAACTACTAAATTTGCCGCTTTCCGGTTTTCCGGGCTTAAAAAAATCCTGTACATTTCCTGGTCTAGCGGCTACCACGTTTTAAAATTATTATTTTAGGGTAAAAAAATCAAAATTCAAAAGGTCGAAAAAATCAATTTTTTCCAAAATTGTTTTCATGTTTTTGTGAACATCAAAGTATATATTTGTTCTGGCAAAGCTTTAATTAGAAATTTTTTCCAAGCTTCACTTTTTATTCATATTAGTATTTACTTCAGTCATTGTTATACTATTTTAATCTAGGCATATATGTTGGAATTATTACCCATACATTTTTAAAACATTTTCTTATAATTTTTTTCTTTTGTTTTGAGCGATTTGGTGAAAGATACAACATTCCGACATCAAATATTTAATATTAAGTTCAAATATTTTTTACCAAAAATGTTGACCAAAAATTTTGGGTCCGGCACTGGTCGTTTCTCACAAGCGGTGAGAATTTTCTTGGTCACTATATAAGGACCACTTCGACCAATATCCTCAGCGTGCGATAGGTCTTTCTTCTAATATACAAAGTAGTTGTATATGTATAAATCGGAAGTTTTTTTCGTGTTGGATACGACGGCGCGGTGATGTAGAAATCACAGAACTCTGCCGTGTTTTTGATTTTAGAGGCGTTCTGTGAAATATCCAGTCTTCCACTTTGCTTTTAACGAACTTTAGTTTCGCAAATTTTAAAGCTTCCCGTTGCTAAAATTACTGTCCCATTCAAGAATTCTTCCTACATTATATTTAATTCTCATGGAAAAAGTTCTGTAGAATTTAAAATAACGTAGGTCTGTAATTATTACGGATTTTTTCTCATATCCGCCAGATCGGAACTAATTCTGTAATTCCTCAAGTACAAATTTTTTCCGTGTATAGCGGTGTGCAACACTGCTCAAGACTCGATCAACTAAAATGGGAAAATCAAAAATATTTCAATAAATTTAAAGTTTTTCTAGTCCTTCACCGAAGGATTTGAACAAAAAATTTTTGTTGACAAAATGGCGACCAGTCAAAGTTGAGAAATCGATTTTTGTCAAAAAAAACACATTCGTTTTCAAAATAAAAAAAAAGTTTTCGATGGAAAAAAAATTTCTTCGATTAAGGACGGCTTTTTCATATCTCAAAAAAGGTTGCCAAGTTTGGAAATGATCGGTTAAACGGTTTTCTAGAAATCTTGCTCACTGACTTTGAAAACGTCGTTTCGAGAAAAACGCAGTTTTAAATAGTTCTGAAACTGTTCCGCAACTGTTTGAGAACGTTCGTCCTCGCGGCGGACAAATGTTGCCCAATAGTGCCGAACAAGTCACGAACTTTCCCGAACCAGTATAGTTATGCTCAAACTGGCGTCGTTCTTCTATACGTGAAAATCGTGTTCTATACGCTATCCAGTTAGTATATAGATCGGTGGCCTAGACGGACCCGCTTACGCTTCCGACTGAATAACTTCTACAATTTCATTCATATTTCATAAAGACTTTCAGAAAATATTTTTCAAATGATGTACTTTCAGAATATGTCAAAACCCAAAAATCAAATTTTTCAAAATTTGCACGTAGGGTTAACCCCTCACGGTGTTCTTGAAGGTGAAAGAAGTTTGACTAAAATGGATCCAAAATCGGGTTTCATGGCAAGTTTCTACATCATTTATAGGTTCAAAATCTGAAAGAATCAAAATCCCAGCTGATCCTTTTCGCGAGATATCGACATTTTATGAATTTATATTATGCAAAAATGAGATTACACTTAGTAACAAAATTCAACATGTTCAAACGATAGGAAATAATGAATAAAAACCACTTTCAGCTCAACCCAGGACAAACGACGAGGACGTAGTGGTTATATAGCCCCATTTTTTATTTTTTTTTATTTTTCAATTTAAAAAAAAATTTATTTTTTATTTTTTATTTTTTCTTGTTTTTACATATTTTTTTCGTCTTTTCTCACTTCGCGAATATTTCTGTATAATTTCTAAGAATATTGTACTTAGATATGCAGTGATGAAAATTCAATCACTGCTTTGAGTAATCTTGATGAATAAGATTCGTCATTTAAGGAATTTATTTTATAACGATCCCAGAACTTCAGAAACTCGTGGTGTACTGATTCTCCACTTTGCTCCGACCAAAATCCTAGGCCATTGTTATTGTCGGTATATTTCAAACTCTCTTCAACATGTGCAAGAATGACATGAATTTTCAATGTGGTAGAAGTGTTGCCAATACTTTTCAAAGCATTCTCCAATTCATGTATGTAAGTATCTAATGAAGGACCGCATTTACCAGAAGTGAAACAACAATCTACTACCTTGTTCATTACTTTAAAATCAGCCATGTAGGGTACATCTTGAGGAATCCTGCTTTATATACATTCTTCAAAATGTTTGACTTATCCGTCATGTGCTTCATATAATTTGTCGGTATACACTTTCTCCCGACATTACATCTTAGCAAATTGGTTATCTTCTTCATATTTCTTTTTGAAGCTCCAAGGTTGATCCGGAAACTATCTAATCTTTCTTCCTTGAATAAAATGTCCTTCTTCTTGGTGGAATTCACGATCATTTTAGATTTTCGATCAGCAGTTGAAAAATTTAGCTCAATGTTTTTCAATTTCATAACATTATCACCATGAGCTTTAGACTCAACCTTTTTCTTCACAATAGCAGTCACAATTTGTTCCTGTTCTTTTTCAGAGAGTTTGTGGATGATTTTGCTCACATTTTCTTTACCATTTTTGCGAATGTGATTCTTGCCCTTACCGATTTCCTGAAAACAATGTCTACATAGTACAAGGAAGTTTTTGGACTGTTCATTTTTTACTGTCGGAATTGGAAATGATTCTGTTTTTGAAGATCCTTGGCCATGAAGTCCATTAGATGTATCAGTTACGACATTTGATATTTTCTTCTTACCTCTGCCTTTCACGAATGTTAAGTGACCTTTGGACCTGCCAGTGAAACATATGTAACAGTTACATACACCTTTTGTACGGGTGTGTTATGGCAATATTATATCTTCGTAGTTCGGCATAACTGGTAAGGGTCTTTTAAAGACACCCTTTTCAGCATCAACTAGTGCGAGATAAGAAGTCCTGCAAATGCTTAAAGGAAATTTCTCACTTGTTATATCAAAGTCGTTTGATATGAAGTTCTTGATGAGTTTTCCAGTCTTCTCATTTATGAGGAATTTCGCAGGCTGAATTTTCCTAAAACTTATTTTTGTGCCACATGGGACGCACACTTTGCTTCTGTTCTCATTGTAAGAACATTTATCTGCTGGATGGCTCATTTTGTAAACTATCGTTATACGCAAAGAAAAAGCTTGACCGAAAAATTTCGCATCTTACTTTCTTCAGGTATCCAAACTGGCGTAGCCTAGGTAACTCCATGTTACTTTCTTCTGTTTT
>CAKNXH010056285.1:27202-45487 GCA_932178445.1 Andricus quercusramuli
TACGGTTTGCGTATTTTACCCATACCATAATTGCTGAAGCACTATTACTGATTGAGTCATATGTTTCAATAGATATTTCTAAACATGAGGTCACTGTAGTAGAACGAGTTTACGGTTGCGTTAGACTGAATTTGGTTGTGGTAAGTCAACCATACGTAGGACTGTCTGAGCAGTCCTATCTCCGGTTGAGGAGATCTAAGTATACTTTTCGGATAGTCTAATATTATGCATGTATGATATGCAATGCTAATGAGGGTGCACCCTCCATATTGTAGTGCAGTTAAAATTGATGCAAAAATTAGATTTTTTGATATTTTTGTTATTATTAATGATATAAAACTATACTTTCGGTGAAAAGTATTTTTCGTAGATTCACAATTCACAAAATTAACAAAATTCAAATATCATTCTTAAAATACAAGAATGAAAGGCAAATAAATGCCACTTGTTTGTGAAAATAGCTATAGGTCCAGCCTTATTCGTGAAAACTCTTGTATGTACAAATTTCGGAGTGAAGCCTTCAAAAGCTTCCTCGCTCACCTCATTCTCAATTTAACACTTATCATCAAAATGTGCTATAAAATTGGTCGGATTCTATTGTAGTAGTTTTTTTTTCTCTGAAGTCATTCATAATTAATGTTTAAAAACACAAAACTTACTGTTTGCTGGGAAACGTTCCCTTGTAAAAGCTTATATTTCTTTCACATCGTTATTCCAGGTTTGCTAACACTAAAATTTTAGAGAAATCTTATATTGCCTCATTTATGGCTTAAGCTGTCAGGCCCTTCGTTAGGCACGTTTCGTTCGTAAATAAGTTCCTTAGATTTCTGTTAAACATCTGCGATTCATGTGTATGGCTACAAGTTTGTCGAAGCTTCTCGAAGCCCTCAATTGTCATCGAAGCAAACAGACTACCTGATTGTCCGTCCGAGGATACCGCTGGTCAAAAACGGATCAGTTCGCAACAAGCAGCCGACCGAAACGCACAAACTTGTAGTCCTCCTCTGTCCCTTTATGTATTCTTGACTTATACTCTTTTCTAATAAACTCATATAGTGTGATATCCAACCTTTCGTCATTTTTAATGTCTATGCATGATCCCAACAAACATTTTATGGTCCTTCGAGCCGGATATCACTAGACATGTGCCCGAAACAAAAATTGTGATTAACATTCGTGAGTGTCGGGCAAACGGTTACTTGTGTTCAAAGCAACCAAATTGGTGACGGCAAAGTTTCAGTGTGAGCCCTTGCGCTAACAGGGTCATCATAAGTGTTTAAGTGCCTGTGTGTTTGAACTACGACTTTCAGTGACTCAGTGTCAGTGTGCATTAGGCAAAATCGAACATTTAGGAAGAAAACGTTTGTGACTAATCTGGGACGACATAAGTAAGCCAGCGCCAAGAGTCAAAAGATAAAGAGGAGGACATCGTCATTTGGTGTTTTGCATATCTGCAATATCTCAGCATCATTTGGATTTTTGCATATCTGCAATATCTCAGCATCATTTGGAGTTTTGCATATCTGCAATATCTCAGCATCATTTGGAGTTTTGCATATCTGCAATATCTCAGCATCATTTGGAGTCTTGCATGTCAGCAACATCTCAGCATCGTCATCCGACGTGTTGCATCTTTGCAATATCATTAGCATCCGAAGAGGAAGTACCATCAGTCACATCTAAACTCATCAGCTGGTCATTGGAAGCAGTCAACGTTCAGTCATTCGCAGAATCATCGGGTCCAAGTAAGTCAAAAAACTGTCAATTAAGCTCCTATTTTCCTTTTCAATCCTCTCTTCGATTATTTGAAACAAAGCAGAAGAAAAAAAATTTCACGTAAGATCGATGTCAGATTAGTAATACATTAATAATGTCCGAATTGGAAAGTTCAGAGCCTAGGGTGCTAAGTGCGGAGGATAAAGTGAAATTATTTAGCTTAAATAGAAAAAGGGGCAATGTGAAACGCCAGCTCACAGATTCCGAGAAATTATTATCATCTCTCAATGCAGAAGATCTTGATTCGGTCGATTTGGGAGGTAGATTACAAATGCATAACACATTGTGGGAAAAATTCGATAAAATACAGGAAGAAATAGAAAATTTGTCCGATGTTAGTGAGCAGCAAATACATGACGAAGAACGCTCTTCGTTCGAAAATCGCTTCTTTAGAATACGCGGATTAATCACGAAATTCATGCAAAAGAGTTCTAATCTCGCTTCGAGATCTGAAACGGATCACAATGGTGAACATAACAATTCAAGGCAGGAGGGAAGTTCGACATCTTCGGCGGGTGGTCCATCGAGTGATTCGAATTCCGACAGAAATTTAAATTTAATTCAAACAGCAAGTTTAATTTCGGTTCCGATAACAAGTTCAAATTCGAGTAATGACGTTACAACCCCACATGAACGCGCAAATGTGCAAATCCCCGCGACAGTTTCAGAAGTGAATGATGACGGCAACGTTAACTTATGGCTCTCGCGATTTCAACTTCCAAAAATTCAAGCGCCTACCTTCCACGGTGGCTATAACACCTGGATGAACTTTCATGACTCATTCAAATCCATGTGCCACGACAACCCTCAGATTCCTACGATTCAGAAGTTTTATTATTTAAAAACGTGCTTACGAGACGAGGCTTCTGATTTGATCGCTTCCATGGGAGCTTTTGAAATCCCGTTACGACAACAAAAAGTTCATACTAGAAAGTCACATAAGAAGTTTATTCGGAATCCCAGCTATGTCCAAAGAATTCACAGTCCGAGCGTTGCTAGACAATTTGCAGAAGCGTATTCGTGCACTCAAGTCCCTTGGTGAACCAGTCGATCACTGGGACTCGATACTAATTTTCATTGTTAAAGAGCGATTGAATAACTACACACGCGAGCGTTGGGAAGAGGCGATTGGTAATACTGTTCCTTCTATGAAAGACATGTTGGTATTTTTAGAGCGGCGATCTCTGATAGAATCGACCCAATCACACACAAAACAAACCATCACAAATAAATCGAATCCACAAAACAAAATTCATTCAAAACCTGATCAACAGTCGCGAAACTTACAGTCGTGCGCGGCTACAACTCTAACATCCAAACCAATTCCGTCGAAACCTTGTTTTTTTTTGTTCAGAACTACATGCTGTTTTTTCGTGCCCGAATTTTCTAAACTTATCAGCACGTGAAAGATTTCGGGAAATAAGAGATCGATCAATTTCTTTAAATTGCCTTAAGGGAAAACATCGAGCCACCGATTGCCATGGTTCCTCGTGCAAAAAGTGTAATAAGAGACACAACACGCTTTTACTTTTCGATAAATCAATCTCGGAAACGTCCGAATCAATTCCCTCAGGTTCAACTACACTTATGACTAGTTATAACAAATCTCCAATCCCGTCCACGGTGATATTAGGCACAGCTATTGTTAATGTACAAGATAGTAAGGGTTTCTTTCATCCAGCCCGCGTCTTGCTTGACAGCTGCTCTCAATGTAACTCAATAACCGAGAAATTTGCAAACAAATTAGGTCTTACAAAAAGAAAAATTGACACTCAACTCCATGCTGTTGAAAAGCTACACACAACAATCAATTTCACTACTCGCGCAATGATCAGATCTCGATGTACAGACACTAAACTCAATATATCATTTCTCGTGTTTAAAGAAATCTCTCAAGGAATGCCGTCAGTACCTTTAGATAAAAATTCTTTCGCGATTCCAGAAAATCTTCCACTAGCAGATCCCGAATTTCATAATCCGAGAGAAATTAACATGTTGATAGGAGCAGAGCACTTTTATGATCTCCTGGAATCAGGGAAATTAAAAATTACAAATTCAGGAACCTTTTTGCGTGAAACTAAGTTCGGTTGGATCATAGCAGGTCCATATTCAGGTGATAATCCTAGCCCACCCCAAAAAGTCACATGCAAGCTGCTCAAATTTCAAGATCTCCCTATCATGTGGGAATTAGAGCCTGATTCGGCACAAAAAATTCATTCCCCAGAAGAGCAGCAGTGCGAGGCGCATTTTGCGCTTAACACAACTCGAGATAATTCCGGTCGATACACTGTTAAATTGCCTTTTAATAACAAAAAGGATCTTCTAGGTAATTCCCGTAATACATCTCTTCAGCGCTTTTTTTCCATGGAGAGAAAGTTCGAAAAGAATACAAATTTCAAAAAACAATATGTCACATGCATGCGCGATTCTATCAAGCAAGGTCACATGTCCCCAGCTCCTCAAGGTGAAGCTGAAACGTATGGGTTCTACCTACCTCATCACGCGGTGATAAAAAAGGAGAGTCTGACCACTAAGTTAAGAATTGTGATTGACGGCTCGGCCAAGACCCCCAGCGGGGTTTCTTTGAATGATGCATTAATGGTAGGACCAACCATTCAAAACGATCTCATTTCCATTATCACACGTTTCCGATTTTTTCGATATGTCCTCACGGCTGACATACAACAAATGTATCGCCAAATTTTCGTATCCCCAGAAGATCGGTCATTTCAGAAAATCATTTGGAGAGAGAATCCCACTGATCCTATAAAAAACTACACTTTAGACACCGTAACTTTCGGAACAGCTTGCGCTCCATTTTTAGCAATCAGAACCCTATTTCAATTAGCCGATGACGAAAGGCAGTCCTTTCCTATCGCGTCCATGATTACGAAACGCGACTTTTACGTCGACAACGTCCTAACGGGAGCTCAAACATTTCAAGACGCTCTGAATCTCAGAAACGATCTCATAGAACTTTTGGCGAAAGGAGGCTTTCCCTTAAGAAAATGGGCGTCCAACCATCCAGATTTAATTAAGAACTTTCAAAACGATTCTCGCGGTGAGTTCATGTCTCTCGATACAAGCAAAACGGTAAAAACTTTAGGTTTACACTGGGACTCAAAATCCGACACCCTCCACCAATCAATCCAGTCATCGCATGAGTCTCCTAACCTCTTTACAAAAAGAAATCTGCTTTCTGAACTTGCAAAATTGTTCGATCCCTTAGGTTTGTTAGGCCCGGTCGTAACAATCGCAAAATTGTTAATACAGCAACTTTGGAAGATCCAGCTTAGTTGGGACACACCCATCCCGTTAGAGGTTCAAACGTTGTGGAAAGAATTTAAAGCAGAGTTGCCTCTATTGAATGATTTAAATTTTCCTCGTTGCGTTTCAATACCCGAACCTTGTGAAATGCAAATCCATGGTTTTTGTGACGCGAGTGAGAAGGCGTACGGGGCCTGTCTCTACCTCCGGTCCGTAGACAAAGATGGAAGAAGTCAGTGTTCACTCATCTGTTCAAAATCACGCGTTGCACCTATCAAGACTACATCCCTGCCCCGGCTTGAGCTGTGTGCAGCCTTTCTTTTAGCTAACCTGTTTAACGCAACTATTCAAGCGGTTCCCGTAAAGGTTGATAAATCTTATTTTTTGTCAGATTTAACCATTGTACTCAATCAGATAAACACAGAACCGCATATGCTCAAGACTTTTGCTGCAAATAGAGTATCTGAAATACAGGCAGTCACTCGTAAAGAAGACTGGAAACATGTCCCAACCACCGATAACCCTGCTTATTTTCTTTCTCGCGGGCAGGCTCCCAGAGAATTTGTAAAAAACGAACTGTGGAAGCGCGGTCCTCAATGGCTAACTCGACCTAGCGAGGATTGGCCTGAATTGAATTTTCAAAATTCTAGTCAACCAATTCCAGATCTTCGACAAGTGCGACCTATTTTCACTTTCAAATTAACAATATCGGGGACGAATATTCTAACTAAATTCCAGAATATTCATAAACTCCAAAGGGTTATGGCTTATGTGTTACGTTACTTGCACAATATTAGAACGAAAAACGCTTCGAATCGCAAATTTGGAAGATTAACACCAGATGAATTTATACCCGCAGAAAAGGCGATTATTCAATTAATTCAAGCAGAGTCATTTTCGAAAGAGATGCAAGCTCTCAGGTCAGGTAAAGAACTTCCATCAAACAGCACAGTCTATTAAGTTTAAACCCGTTCCTCGACGAAGGAATTATCAGGGTAGGGGGGCGTTTAAAAAATTCGGAACTCCCAGAGACACAAAAGCATCCCATTGTTTTGCCAAAAAATCATCACGTCACAAACGCGATCATGCGACGTGAACACATTAAGCGTTTGCATGCGGGAGTCAATGCGACACTCTATGGGGTCCGGGAACGATACTGGCCCATAGACGGTCGGAACGTCACAAGACACATTATACGCAATTGCGTGAATTGTTTTAGAGCAAAGCCACCGGAAACAGGTTACTTGATGGGGGACCTGCCGAGGAATCGAATTTCCATATCCCGTCCGTTCACCCATGTCGGTGTTGATTATTGTGGTCCTTTTCACATTAAGGAACGACGATTCCGCAATCGAGCAACAGTAAAAACTTACGTGGCGGTCTTTGTTTGTTTCGCAACAAAGGCCGTGCATCTTGAACTAGCAAGCGATTTGACAACAGAGGCCTTCGTTGCCTGCTTAAAAAGATTCTTTGCGCGAAGAGGTAAAGCGAGCTCAATAACATCAGACAACGCGACAAATTTTGTGGGTGCAGCTAATGAGATTAAAGAGTTGTATAAAACAATTCAGGCCTTCGAAATCGATAATGATACGCAAGGTTATTTAGCAAACGAAAAGGTGACCTGGCATTTCATACCCCCTAGAGCGCCACATTTTGGTGGACTTTGGGAAGCAGGTGTTAAGTCCTTCAAAAGGCATTTCACACGGGTAGCAGGAACAGCCCTGTTGACCTTTGAGCAACTCCACACTTATGTCGTCGAAATCGAAGGGATCCTTAACTCCCGTCCCTTATCCCCTTTATCTTCAGAGCCAAACGACCTTATTCCCCTCATTCCGTCCCACTTCTTAATTGGCAGTTCGATGACAAGCTTGCCTCAGGTTGACTTACGCGACACGAACACCAACAGGCTCCAGTGTTGGCAGCAAATCGAACAAAGACGACAGCATTTTTGGAATAGGTGGAGTGCAGAGTATTTGAACGAGCTGATATCCCGTACTAAATGGCAAAAAGGGTCACCTAAAGACTCCATTAATATTGGTACTCTTGTCATCGTCAAAGAAGAGAACCTTCCACCGCTCAAATGGAAGATGGGAAGAATCACCGAGATCCATCCAGGTCAAGACGGGATAGTTAGAACGGTCACTATAAAGACGGCTACGACATCTTATAAACGATCACTTAAAAGCATTTATCCATTACCCGTAGAAACTTAAACAATACGATCCATCACAATATGTGTTTATAATTGACTTTCAGTTGGCAGAAACCGGATGTCTATTCGAAGATTTATTTTTCAGAATAAGTGTTTTCCTTTTTATAAAATTTTTTACTATCAGCGCATAGCATGAGTCTCTGGCAGGTAATCTATGGTGTTGTTCATAGACGTAAGATTTAAGAGAAGCTATGCTCGAAAGTTTTGGAATTTACGATTTTATAATGATTGAAAAAATATATATATTATAACAGTCTTGTGTCATATTAAATATTGGAAATTTGTAATCAACGTATATATGTGTGTGTGAGAGGAATAACTATATCTTCTTTGTTGAATTTAGATAATTCAAGGAGGCCGGCATGTTCGCTGGGAAACGTTCCCTTGTAAAAGCTTATATTTCTTTCTCATCGTTATTCCAGGTTTGCTAACACTAAAATTTTAGAGAAATCTTATATTGCCTCATTTATGGCTTAAGCTGTCAGGCCCTTCGCTAGGCACGTTTCGTTCGTAAATAAGTTCCTTAGATTTCTGTTAAACATCTGCGATTCATGTGTATGGCTACAAGTTTGTCGAAGCTTCTCGAAGCCCTCAATTGTCATCGAAGCAAACAGACTACCTGATTGTCCGTCCGAGGATACCGCTGGTCAAAAACGGATCAGTTCGCAACAAGCAGCCGACCGAAACGCACAAACTTGTAGTCCTCCTCTGTCCCTTTATGTATTCTTGACTTATACTCTTTTCTAATAAACTCATATAGTGTGATATCCAACCTTTCGTCATTTTTAATGACTATGCATGATCCCAACAAACACTTACAAAAATCAGAAGCCTGCAGACGGCGACTGATGCCGAGTCGACGCGCACCTCGCCGGTTGATCAATCGCGCACACCATGCGCGCACAGTACAATCAGGGCCAGCGGAACGTATTTTTTTAGCGTGGGTAGTGATCGACCGGGGTTTAATGGGGGGGGGGGGGGGTATTTCATAATTTTGAAAATAAATTAAGTATATCAGAACGCTCTAAAAAATGAACTTACACAAGTAAGCGTAGCACTAACACTTAGACTGAACCGAACACTATGCACGGTTCACGAGCGCGAATATATTCTATCACATTTATCTAGTCTTATTAAAAGTTTCCAAGTCCAAAACTAAAATAAATACTCAAAGAGACGAGAGTCGCAGGTTCAAGATTTGAAAGGAGCGCACCGAGAGATAATAATCGGGCCTTTTTGTGCTCCACATCTATATTTAAAACCTCGCTTTGGACGGGCTTCATCCCTACTTTTAGCGTTTAGCCAATGGGTATGCTGACGTCACTCAATTTTAGTGCCAAATAATCAATAATAAATGAAGTCATTTTACTCCTCCTACTAGTTTTAGGCAATCAAAGTGAGTGACATTTCAAGGACTTGGGTCCAAAGTTCGACTTTTAGACAGGATGCACGTCAATCATTTTGAGTGACGGTTTCCTGTTGAAAGTCCAAGGGTCGGTTTTTTATGGCGTCTGACTGGCGCCATGACCCATTAATGATGCTAAAAATAGCTGAAGGTCTCAGGTTTATAACCTCAAAATCTATTATGGGTACTAAAATTGCGCAGTATTTAGTCGAATGCATAACTTTAGATTTGACACTTAAATATAAGTATATCTTAAACGCAATTAGTCTATAATTTCCTAAATACCAGTATACAATCGTAGTTGTTATATAATTGTTAATCATATACGTATAATAACAACTTTTCTTTTTAAGCCATTTGAATTTCCCGCCAATAGATTTGATAGTTCAGATAGTGTTCGCTAAAAGAGTCTTAGCGCCCTGAAGCTTGGTTTCAAAAACGGTGCATACCGTTACACTCCTGAGCAGTGATGGGTAAGTAAAATACTCGTGGTAATTTACTTGGTTTTCTACGGTAATGTACCTGGTATTTTACGTCATCAGTTTCCTACATGATGTAAATTACGTCTTGTTCTATATATGAGGGCGCCACCTCTGAGGCGGGAAATTGAAACCTCGAATCAGACAGCCAATCAGAGGTTTTCTACATGTATTTTACATATTCCAGGTATTTTACGCAAAATACCTCCTTTAGGTATTATACGTAAAAAACTTCCAGCTACGCGTAACTGCACATTCCTGGTTGACTTTATTATTTTTCAATTAACAATATAGGCATTGATAAAAAAAACTCTTACGCCCTTACGAATGCCAATACCAGAAATTATAAAAAGTGAGGTTATGCACAGTTCTACAGGTCCGCCATCTTGGCACGTAATTTACTAGGTATTTTACCTGTTTTCTACGTAAAATACTTCACTTAGGTATTTTACTTCAAAATCCTCCAGTTACGCGTAACTGCACATCCCTGCTCCTGAGTAGCGTTCAGGTTTCACACCGAGTGCACTCGTCGGGTGAACCTGTGAAAGGGGCGTGGTTTACGAAAGTGATCTACGAAGTGTCATGTTTTTTGAACGGGTGCGAGTGAAAGGCTTTGGCGCGAATATAAATATTGTCATCTTATGTGCACAAATAACAACATAATATGTTTCATGCCCCTTTATTATATGATAATAGAGAGGCAGCGAAAGAAAAATATTGTTGCTGTAATGGTCCGTCCTGTCCGTCTGACCGGTGCGGGCAGAAAGTCCATATGAGAGTATAAGAGATAGAGAGCGGAAAGTTGGAAAAAAAGTACTCTCTATCTCTTTTACTCTCATGACTTTTCTGCCTGCACCGGTCAGGACAGAGGTATAAATGTACCATAATTGCATTAAACGAAGGACTGTTGCAAACGATGATGTTTACAACTATCTTAGAAAATGATGATAAAGATAGTGATTATGAGGTAGAAATGTGCATTGTGATGGAAATTTCAATGAAAGTTCGAGGCCCAAGGGAAACGCCAGTTAGAATAATAGGATTTGCTACTATGGGATTTTGATCTTCTCACAAAATCACGAGGTGTTTTCCGAGCGCGAAATCGATATCCGCATACTTATTTATACACTCTTCACAATTCACTCTGCTTTTTACCGCTGGTTTTATATAAATTTCATTTCAAATATGCCCAATTTTTCAACTTCCCGCTAATCCTTCCCGCCAATTTCAGAGTTCACTCGCATCCACCTACCTTTTTTCGACGGGTGAGAAAATCACCCATCGAGTGACCCCAACCCGTCACTCTAGTGATTTCTGAAAGGTTCACCCGGGTCTGTCCACCCACACACCCAGCGTCGCTGAACAGTTCCGAGTGCACCCGAGTGCACTCGGTGAGAAACCTGAACGAACCCCATGATGATATGATGCACATGGCGCGACTTGCTGATTGGTAGCTTTTGAATCGTTGCGTCTGATTGGTTGCTTTTTTGCATTAAAAGCGAACTCTGGGAATCCCAGTGTACATACTTTTTCTTCTCATTCTTCTTCGTTCGCGCTGTAATCGTTGTTCACCACTTATAAAACTGCGCATTTCTGCGTAAGCGATTCGATGCACACACGCGCGCGTATTATGAAAATCGAATATAACAATTTAAAAAAAAAAAAACAGTAACTTTTTCGGATTTTTTACTGAAATTTAAGCGTGGGTGATTACCCACCCTAAAATTTTTAGGGTGGGTAGTACTATCCACCATACCCACGTCTTCCGCCGACCATGAGTACAATACATCTCTTGGTATGGCTTATGGCTGAATCACTGAAAAAAGTACGAGCTACCAGCTGTACTAAAGACGGGTGCGCAGCCGTGCCACGCATAAAGGAGATCCTTGCTACTCTTTTCGGATCACTGCTGTCCCAAAAGTATAGGCAAGAGCGGGTACCATTCTTCAAGATCGTGGCTTTCTCGGCGCGCGCAGTCTTGTTAGGCCACCGCAGTACGAATGTTTAGAGTAGCAGCGTTATTCCGCTTGGGATGGGAGCTGTCTGAAATAGAGAGCGAAGCGCTGTACAAACTAGTGGAAACACTGCTACTCCAAAAACAGAAAAACACTCGCTAATGGTTGTTCTACCAGTTTAGCCTTTTATGAAGCAGCATGTATCGATCTTCATTATGCTTGTTAGAATGCCCAAATAAATCATTTGTTTGGGACATACAGTTTTCGTGATGATATTCCTGGCGAAAGTTTCAAATAGGAATTCATTCCTAACCAATCCGAAGATCACTGAAGTTAAGCAGTGTTGGGCGCGGTTATTACTTGAATGGGTGACCGTTCAAAAATACTGCGTGCTGTTGGCCCGTCGTGGGTGTGGTGAGCCCACACTAGTAGTACTAGCAATAAATAATCCACCTAGAAACACTACCCGCATCGGGTAGTGTCACGCTTACTCCTAAAGGGAAATGGCTTAATGGTATAAAAAAAATCCGAAAAAAGTTCTACATTTCGTTCGATCAAAATCGGTTGAGAATTAATCAGATTCAACCCGAACCAACTTTTCTATCCGAATGAATCCGAACTCCGATTGACCTAAATCGATTTTCAATCCGAATGAATCCAATTCAATCCGAACTCGGATTCACTCGGATTCAAAATCGGATCAGGTTAATCCGAGTTCGGATTGATTCGAATTCATTTGGATCAAAAATTTGGTTCGGTTCGGAAGTTCGGATTTAACCAGATTAAGCCGGATTAATTTTTAACCGATTTGGATCGAACTGGGATCGATTGGTCCAGATACAGATTCCGGAATAATTCGTAATGAATTCCTATCCGATACTTCCTCCAGGGATATTATAGTTTCATGTTCATTCATAACTAACCGCCAATTCTGCCATCTAATAATAATGCGTCGAATCATTTTTACATCCAGGAGAGAATATGAAAATTTCATTGCAGGTACATTTTCAAATATTCACATTCATTTATCGAGAAACTGCCCCCAATAGCCCGGAACGTTCCAGGAACGTTCCCGTAACGTGTAAAATGTTCTTTCCTTGGGAACGTTCCACTGGGACCTTAGTGGAACTCTCCATTATTGTTATTTTTAACAACAATTATCTCGTTAACCGTAAGAGATAGGTAGAAATGGATGTCATTTTTGAATTTTGAGTACCGCATATACTGCACTATAATATAATATCCGTATCATAAACTGACATCAATTTTACCTATCACCTACGGTTTACACGATATTTATTGATAATAATAACAATAGCGGTAATTTATGTTTGGAACGTTCCCAAGCGGCGGACATTTTACACGTTCCGGGAACGTTCCGTGCTATTACGGGTAATTCAAATTTGATAACAGTTGAATACGAAATAGAAACTCTGCCGAATATATTTTTAAACTTTCCAAAAAATATATTAAATAAAAAATAAAATATTTTTTCCAATTAGTAGCACATATGTTGAATTTATTTCTGATAATCAAGCATCGTAGCGTTTCGAACTGGTATTCAGTTCATTTTCAAGATGCGCAAATTTTTTTAAAAATTCGAAGATTCTAAAAAATCTTAAAAAATAATAAATATTCTACTATTATCTGTTTTCATTAATTAATTGAATTAATTGAGCTAAAGTAAGTAAGTCAATTAATTTATTTATTCAATTAATTCCATTTAGATAATATTAGCATATTTATTATTTTTCAGATTTTTTTTTAATTGGGACGACTGAGAAATTCTAACAAGTAAAATCCCCGAAACAGTACAATTCCCGAATGTGTACATTCCCAAATAATAAATTTTCCGAAATTATAAAATTGCCAAAATATAAGAATCCCAAATTGAGAAATTGCCGAATAGTAAAATTCCAGGCAGAAAATTGCCGATTTATAAAATATTCGAACTAGTTAATTTCCGAATTGAAAAATTTCCGAATATAATGAATTCAAAAATGGTTTTTTCTTTAAATAAATATTATTTATTCATTAAAAATGGAGGAATCAAATATTGTTATCAAGGAAACACATTTTTTCGAACTTTAGAATTAAAAAAAAATACTGTTTCAATTAAAAATAACAATTCAAACAATAATGTTAAATTACGTTACAGTCACGCCTGCTTACCATGAGCAAACACCTGCCAACTTATTTCAGGTGGCCCTGCGTGACATACCCGACTACAAACCCGCGCTACATTTTTAGGACCGCAGCGATCCCAAAACCGAGACGGAGGTTCGCTTGAAGGATCGAGTATAGCGCAACGCACGGTTCATATCACGGCTATACGCCACAGGCTGCCTGCTTACTCAAATATTTTCAGCATAGAGCAGCAGACGTCTTAAAGGCGGGTACGGCGTCTCTCTTCAACTTTTGCCAGAGAAACTGGCCTAAAAGAGTAGGGATGATCTCCTTATCTACAAGGCGTGCTGACGTATGCACGTTTAGCACAGTCATGCTACGCTGTGGTAACACAGGACTCCTGTACTTTTTTCAGTGATCAAGCAACCAGCCGGATGCCCAATGCAACACTTCAACGCAGTGTTGTTTCAAATAGATAGTTTATAAAGTTATGCGTTTAGTACGGCTATGAGACTGAGGCATAGAATGCTTGTACTTACATTATAATTTTTTTATACTTTAATCATATTGGTTATTCGGCACTTTTCTCAACTATCGTTTCAGTCAAACAAACTTTGCTTGCCATATTCGTCTTGATGATTTTCTTATACGTAGGAACGTAGGTGATAATGCTAAAATTCGTATGTCTGTGACAGCACAATTTTCTTTCTAATTCGGTTAGAAATTCCCAAGCAAACTCGGATTTCTACTAGCTTCAAGCTATTTCTTTTAGTGTAGATATACCGAAAATATTATAAGCTGTATAGTATATCTACATATACTCGTGACGTATGCGTATACACCGACGTCCCAGCATGCAGGGACGTCGCTGCACCTATATTCATATCGTCTGGTCGGATATTTGACAGCTTTTTATGAGCGTCATGAAAACAAATGTGATCAGTTGAGTTGCCCGGGAACCGCCGCGTAATTGTTTCACATGCCGTGTGAATAGTAATTCTCGAACTAAAGATAAGCGCTCGTAAATGATTCAGTGCGGGAATATTCCCGCACAAGTGCGAGAATGTTACATTCCCACACGCTACTCTCACAGTAGAGGAATCTGCAATTTTCCGTACGCTTTATGGACACGGAATATGGCCATTTTCATGCATGTGTTGCAAAAATTAATTTTTTAAATTAAAAATTTAACTCAACTTCTTATCGAGATTCTTTTACATTCAAATTTAATCTTTTTGGTAAAAAAAGTGTATGTTTTCTGGTTGAAAATTCATCCATTTAGTTGATTTTTTTTCTGGTAATTTTCAACCTTTCTGGTTGAAGAGGCTACTATTGGGTTGAAAATTCCATTAAAAATGAAAAATGTTGATGGAAAATTCATGTATTTTCTTAAAAATTATTCTTTTTTTGGTATAAAATTAATCATCTTGGTTGGAATTTTCATTTCTACAGCTGAAAATTATTTTTTATGTTGAAAATGAACTTTTTTAGATAAAAATTTAAAAATTAATTTTTTCAACTAAGAATTCAAATATACTCCATTTTTCGTATTTTGTGTAGCCATTACATCTTTTCGGTTGAAAATTTAACTGTTCTGTTGAAAATTCATTTTATTTTTTCACAAACTTATTTATCTCTATGAAAATTAAACTATTCTATTCTTTGTTTAAAATTTATTTTTTAGTTGAAAATTTGTCTTTTTTTTATCGAAAATTCATCTTTTCGGTTGGAAATTTACCTAATTGGTGAAATGTTGTTTTTTGATTGTTTTTGTTTGAAGATGCATTATTTTAGTTGAAAGTTTATTTCTTTTGTTGAAAATTTAACCAATTTTATTCAAAATATGTTTTTTTGTTGTTGTAAAAAATAATGTTTACAACGAAAAAGGTAGCTTCTTCATTTTTGCTGGAAAATTGATCTTTTCAATTTGAAAATTCACTTATTTTGTTAGAAACGTTTTCTCTTTTATGAGAAATTCAATTATTTAGGTAGAAAATTCATGTTTTTTCGTTATAAATTCAACCTTGTTTTTAAACATTAGTCTTCGGGGGTCTCCCGCCTCGAAATTCGAAGTCAGTTGTCCAGTGCCGTCCGATGTTTTTTTATCACCCGCATCTTTATATGCCAATTTTTAAATACATTTTACTTTGATTAAGTGTCTTAATGAGTATTATTTACTGAGAGAAAAGGATAGTCTATATATTTGAATATTTTATCAAATTCTACAATATAAACCGAAACTTAAAAATGTTAAAGTGTCTACGAGGGACTTGGCTTTGAACTTTAGCCCTGAGAATTTGGACGTCCCTAGCGGCTCTTATTTTACCTCACTGTTGTGTAATTCCTCTCCTAATGGAAGTGAAAATCTCTTTAAAAATGCTGCAATCTATACTTTCTTTTAAGTGAATCGTTAATATCACACAAAAGTAAACTTTATATTATTAATTTGATGAAAATTTACAATACTTCGCGTTAATTTATAATATACTGGTATTAAAATAATACAACCCTTATATCAATTATTATATATCAGAATTTTCACTTTCGGACTTGAGATTTTACATAACTCTTTTGTATTATTTATAGTTCTGTTTTGTATTAAATCCTAAAATAATTGCAAACTTTATCTAAATGCAGTAATATCCCCCATTTACCTAACTAATCGGGTAAATTCTAATGAACAAATTTTCTCCGTGGAGGAACCTAATTAAAAAGGAAAGTATTTTACGTTTTCTATGACTCCATCTAACAAAACTTATTCTTACGGGCGTTGCAAAAAATAGCGTGTGATACGCTTGCGCATAGGTGATTGGTAACTCTTGTAATTGCATCATTCGCATGCGGCTTGAAGCACTCGTCTACGTCACCGACTCATGCTTCGAGCCTCCGACTTATACTGCAAAATTCACACTCGCACACAACCACCTATTTTACGCACTTGCATCACAAATAACTATTGTTTTTCTAATAAAATTTTTTTTTTATGAAAAATTTGCTTGTGTTAATGATTATATTATTTAGCTTGACAAAAAAAACTTAATTATTGACAGATTTTATTTGTTCTAAGTGAAGAATTTATTTGGAATACAAATTTTATGATTACAATGAAAAACTCATTTGTTTCATCCTTAAACCGGATGAAGTTGTATAAATTTTACCTATATCGGCTTATAGAGATAGACTTTAATTTTCGAAAAACATTTCGATTTATATAATTTTTTTAAATAATTGACAATCAAATTTAGAGTTCATAATATTTTTTAAGTGAGTAGCTGTAATAAAATACAGAAGATTGAATTAAGAATTAATTTTAGGTGGTCAATCTTTCTAAAAGTTATTGAAATAAGTGTAATACAATTATAATTTCGAAGTGAATTTTTGATGTTATGTTTGCAGACTAAGGTAATAAAATATTTTTTTGTATATTTAATATTACATTATATATAATAGATTGATCTTTTTAAGTAAATGGTGGCCAAGCTGAAGGTTTTAGTGCCCTGACGGGAAAATTATTTACAGTTTATACATAGTGGAAAAAATGATGTATAATTTTTGACACTGTATAATGTGTCCGCATAGTTGTTAAATACAAATTTATTAAAAGGAAATCTTGGGGAAAGAATGATCTTTAAGAGTTTTAATTTTATATGAAAGTGAGAATTAGTTGGTTAGTTTTCACTGTGTTTTGTCATATGAATTTTAAAAATCTTTTCATTATTCGAAGAATTAATATTATCGATTAAAAGCAATGGAAAGAAATTAATTATTTCTGAAATTTTTCCAGTTGTATGTGTGTATGTATACGATTAAGCCATTTCCCTTTTGGAGTAGGCGTGACACTACCCGATTCGGGTAGTGATTCTAGGTGGATGGTTTCTTGTAGTAAATAACTACAAGTGTGGTCTCACCACACTCACGACGGGCCAACAGCACGCAGTTTCCCGAAAGTCACACATCCAAGTACTAACCGCGCCCAACACTGCGTAACTTTAGTGATCTAACGAGAACTGGTGTTTCCAGCGTGGTATCGCCGTTGGCGATTTAATTTAATTTAATTTAAAGAAGAAGAAAAACGTTATTATTTGAAATATTACCAATGTTTACTCTGAATGAAAGTAAACAAGTTTTAGAAACAATGTTTCAATTAAACAAAAAAAGTTTTCTATCCACGCTAGTTTTCTTGTAAAATCCATCAAATAGTTATAATTAAAAAATGCATTCACTTATAGGGCACTACTCCGTTCGCTCTAGCTCTATGGTTCATCATCAACTTTCTTTTCTACTTAAGATATCCATCCAATCTCCACCTCAAAAAGAAAAGTAACTTCGTAAATTGTATTGGTATGCAAACATCGCGTGTTGCAAATGAAGCAAGGCTACTTGATTAAAGAGAGTACATTATAAGGAAATCTCAAAATTGTATGGGATTTTCCTTAGGGTGACCAGAAAAAACCAGTTTTGGTTTTCTTAGGAGCGAAGGGCAAATAACGGTAGTTTATGCGATTGTAGAAGCCAGATTTTTTCAAAATTTTAAACAATATTTAGAGGTGGCCCATCGTCTTCGAAAGTTGCCATTGCAAAAGCTGACAATTTCGGTAAGTGAAGAGTCGATTGTAAAAGTGCAACCCCAGCTCTTTTCATCGATATGCTTTTATAACAGGATTAGTTAGCGTCCCCTGAATTATTATCATTCACTTTTCTGAAAAAGGGAAATATGACTAAAAGAAACTTGCCGAGAATGGGTCTGCTTTATGAGTTTATGGTGTCAAGGCCCACTGTGATCGACTTTTATGGCTGAGCTGATCAGCGCTCCGCCCCAAAAATTAAACATATTAAGTCGTAGACCTGTCAAATTTCGAAAAGAACCCCGCACACAATACATGGGAAAAAAACATTCGGCCAAATTGCACGAAACAGCGGGAAATAATAGATCTTGAGGTCCTGATCAGAAGTTGTTATGGCCACAACCACCCAAAATGAATTGCTGAGGAACTAGAGGTCGTCCAAAGTCAAAAATAGTCCGAAATTGAATACATTATTTGTGAATATATCAAACGGTATCAA
>CAKNXH010056285.1:56004-86723 GCA_932178445.1 Andricus quercusramuli
AATTCAGGGAATATGTTCAACTACCCAATAGTACCTAATCGAAAAATTTATAGACCACAAAAACCACCCCTGTCCAAGTGATGGGGGTGACATTTTCAACCACAACGCTTGCACGGCTATTTTCAAAAGCTTGTAACTTCCTTTCTATTTTAGCAATTTAAATTTTAATGAGGATTTTCGAAAGGATATTTCTTACTCTTTTATGATCTTTTATTAACGAAAAAAACGAAAAACGTTTTAAGTATTTTTTTAAACAATTTAATTGTTTATTTAACTTTTTTAGAAATTTAAGGTATTTTTTTTTTTTTAAATACTATCAAAAGAAAGCTTGACCTTTTGGCTTCAAAAGATATCCTAACCAACAAAATGGTCCAGTGAATAGTTTCCGAGATATAGGCCCCGATGTGAAGGCAGTCCTAATGCTCGTGCTCAGACGCAATCCTTTAGTGGTCCACAGACTAGTTTGCAAGTCTACCATTCTTTCAACGCATTCAAGTTCATTCAGAATGACATTAAATTAGCTAATACACAATTTAAGAGAATGCTTGTCGGTGGGTCAGAGGAAGTTGATATTATTTATTATTTGTTATATACAAATAAAAAATGCAAACCACCCTTTTCAGAAGTGGTTTTGATTTTTCTCAGTATGAATGATTCCTTACTATTATAGTTCGTCAGTTAACAATAATTATTGATTATTCATATTATTCATGGATATTCTATGGATAAGTGCCCAATTTCACCATTGTAACATATAAACAGTGCATTTTCAAATGAGTCAACTACAGACAAATTATTAATTAACGCCTGTCGTCACCCTACGATCTGTAAAATCATAGTGTCCAGAGTCTACCACGTGGAGGTGGCAGTGCCATTTTAGACTCCTTCGGGGTGCTTAATTCAAGTGAATCCCCTCGTCTCTTACTATTCGGGGTGCCTGTTTTTTGTGAGTCCCCTCGCCTCTCACTATTCGTGGTGTTTAATTTTTATGAATCCTCTCACTCTCACTTGTCACTGGCCTCACAGTGTTTTTTAATAGGTTCGCCTATTCTTTACATCATTTTTCTTACCATTTTTCTTTTCTTTTGAAGTACTCTCCCTATTTAAGGTACGCTTAGGTTTAGGAAAAATGTCACTCTTCTCATCATTGGAAAATCGTTTAAGGTTCAGCTGTCCCTTATCATTAGGGGTGAAAGCATGGTACTTGAGAGTACCGGGTATTGTGACAGACTTACTGAACTGATCTGTTAATTCCAATGTAATTGCTGAATGATCATTCTTAGAACTTTCAAGACATGTGAGATTTTTCTAGATGGTATAAGTTGCCAGGAGAAGGTTTGCTTTTTATAACAAAAAATTTAAATAACCTGAAATATAAAAAAACAAATTTTCAACAAAACAGCTTAATTTTTCACCAAGAAAGTTGTTTTTCTCTGAAAATTTCCATTTTCCATTTTTGATTGGAAGTTTATCCTTTATAATTTGAAAATTCAACCATTTGTTAGCAAATTCATGTATTTTGAGGAAAATTCATTTTCTTGACTTGAAAATTCAAGAATTCTGTTGAAAATGAATGTTTTTTTTTGTTTTTAAAAATTTGTCTTCTTTTCTTGAATTGAACTGGTTGAAAATTCGTTTTTTTTATTGAAAATTAGTTTTGTAAATTGTAATTTTGACGATTCATCTATATAGTTGAGGATTTGACTTTTTGCCTTAAAAATTTAACTACACACTTTATTAAAATTTCGTTTATTTTTTTAAGGTTGAAAGTTGAAACAACTTCGTTAAAAATTCTATTTGTTGGTTGACGAATCGTCTTTTATTTGAAAATGGAACTATTTTCTTCAAAAACCGATTTTTATTGGTTGAAAAATGAAGTTTTTCAATTGAAAATGTAGCTATTTCATTTCTGGTTAAAAATTAAGTTTATGAGATCGAAACTCGCCTTATTTGTAGTAAACTAATGTCCCTGGCTGAGAATACATCTATTTTCTGAAAAATTTGTCTGTTTAGGTTGAATTGAACTGTTTTTTAATTAAAATTAACACTCTTTGTGACTGAACGTGAAATTACTTGGTCAAAATTAAAGTTTAAATTTACATTCGTTCATAAAAATGAAACTATGTGATAGAAAATGACAGTTTTGTTGAAAATTCATCTTTTTTGTTATAAACTTGATAATTTAGTTAAAAATAAATATTTTTCGATTGAAAATTCTACTAGCTAGTTGAAAGTTGAACTGCTGTGTTAAATATTTCATTTTTTAAAAAGATTCACCTCTTGGGTTAAATGTTGAACTTTTTTGTTGAAAATTTGTGTTTTTTTGTTGTTAAAAGTTAATTTTTTACCTGAAAATTTAACTATTCCATTTTTGGTCAAAAAATATCTTTCTTCAGTTGCAAATTCAAGTATTTGGTTTGAAACTCATCTTTCTTGATTGGAAAATCATCTATTTGTTTAAAGATTCAACTTTTCGGCTTTAACATTCAAGTGTCTTCTGAAAATAAGCTTTTTTGCTTGGAACCTAACTATTTCGTCAAAAGTTAAACTAATTTCATAAAAATTCGCTATTTTTGCTTGACAGTTCAGCTATTTGATTATTAATACAACTGTTTGGTTGAAAATAATTTGTTTTAGTTGAAAATGAATTTGTTTTTGTTGATTATTCATCTTTTTGTTTGAAAATTCAACTATTTTGCTGCTAATACAATATATTTTGATTTCAAATCATAGGAATGTAGAGTGTTTCATATTGAATTAAATATGGGGTATTCACAAAAACAATCCAAAAATGGTAAAATAATTTAGATTAATAATAATTAAACTGGTCCCGAGAAAGTAAAATAAAAACAGTTCATGCCAGCAATTATAGGATGAAAGTTGAAGAAAGTTCTAAAATGTTCAAATTTGACAATCGCCCCACGTGCTCTCAGAACCGTTACGTGTCCAGGAAACCAAAAAACAGTGTAAAAAGTATTTAATAAATTACCTTGCTCTTACTTCTTGGCCCAAACGTAATCCACAAGACAAGGCAGGAGAATAAATACTGTTGCTAAATTTCTCATTTCACATGGTCCACATTCTTTCAACTGCTTCAACATGCTGGCAATTGATCACCCATCATATCACTCACATTCGTCGCTCAAAAAGAGATATAACCACACTTCTCGACTTTCGAACACATACTCCAAATTTTGTGGCTCGTCAAAATTCACAAATTGAACGGATTGATCAATATTAAGTTCCGGATCACTTACATTTCCATCTATAATCATTTCATTAACATTTACTGAGAAAAGAAAAGTTAACTGATGCTTAATTTATTTGACGTTAGGTTTCAATGAGCCGCATAGCGTAATTACTTACTTTAATTTTCCTCACGCAGGTTTCGAGGTATACTGGTTAAGTGGTAGTGCTCGATGCCTCCGAGCAAGTGGCGTACTCGCCTTAAGCATTTTCAGTAATAGACAGAATATTATAATATTACAAACGAGTAATATTCGAAATTCACCGCACTGTCAAAAAACAATACCCTGCACTAATTCTGTGAGCGCATGAATGACGTTATATTTGTCCTTCACTCCTAAGAAAACCATAAGTGTTTTTTTCTGGTCACACTAATACTCCTGTATCGACTTATAATATAGAGAAAAACATAAAAATGTTATTTCACTACATGAATTATGATAGAATGGACGCAAAATGTCACATACAATATAGCAGAGTTTTCCAGATTTTTCCGGACTGGACTGGATTTTCTTTTATATGCACCGACTTCAAATAGTTAAACAGAATTTGTTTAAATTTTATGATGACACCAAAGCAAATTATTTAGAATACAATAATTATTAAAACCTCCACATTCATTGCTGAAAATAATTTCTATGAATCTGTAAGACAACTTTTATGAATTTCTATGAAAATTTCTAAGGATTTTTAATGCATTTTGGACACGCAATAATTTTTTCGTAGAAAGCGATAATGACAAATTTTAGACTTACGTACTTCTCCATAGATTGGCTTGAGCTTTAAGTATGTCAAATCCAGAAATTATATGTTTTTAAATTCACATCGTCTAAAATGTTTGCAAATATCGATATTGTGTCAGTGTAAGAAAAAATGGTTTACGAAAAACTACAGTGTTGTGGTAGCGTTGTTATATAAAATTGTAGAAAATTATGGATTTAGGGTTCTATATTTTTCCAACTTTTTATTAAATAATATAATAAAAATTACATATTTATTAAACTTTTGTAGAAATTCATAGTTTTCTATACAAACATATTAAGTATTATGGAAAACTGAACCTCTATGTTTCTATTTTTTCGTAGAAAATTGTAGCGATTTTAAATTCTGTTTAGTAAATTGTCATTTTCGAAAAATTATGTATGTATACAAAACTACATAAATATTCTGTGTGCCACTTTTTGTGATTTATAATTCAATATATGGGACATTAGGACACGTTTAGTTTCCGCTTTTATTTGATGAATTTTGCAGTTGTGCATCCAGGCTATTCTGTGGTTTTAAATATCGAAGCCGTAGTAGTGGCAGAGGATTATCCTCCTCAAATGTTTTGAGTTCAAGGTTTTCTGCCCAGAACGACATTTTACATAAACAGAACAAACTTTTAAAAATTCTATTATTTTTTTACTTACGAACACTCAAATTTAAATCCATTCAAATGTGAATTAAGATTTAGTAAAATATTGTTCAATGAATTTTTGAATTGAAGCATATATCATTTAAATAAAGCTCCATTTCTAAGGCTAACTACTGATTGCAAATAACGAACCTAATTATTTCTATCTCGAATATAAATTGAATTTTCGTCTACGGTAGACATTTCATTATACTCATATATCATATTATACCAAACTTTTCCAATATATTGAGACACAGAGTTTTCTAATTAGGCAAAAATCTCTTGAAAAACGTAATTTTTGATTTTCTTGTCATTTTGCATGGCGTCGCTACTTAAATAAATTCTCAATGAATCCCAAGATCTACCCTGGCGAAAGTATCGGATAGGAATTCCTTTCGAACCAATCCGAATCATTCCAGAATCTGTGTCCGAACCAATCCGAAAAAATTTTTGTTTGTCGGTGGAATGACAGTTTGTGATCTACTAGTCTCTTATTTCTTCGAAAATATGTTTATTTAGAACACCAGTGTTTTAAATAAACATATTTTCGAAGAAATAAAAGACTAGTAGATCACAAACTGTCATTCCACCGACAAACAAAAATTAATACCACACTAGTCAACACCAATTAACATCTTTATAACAATCCCAAAAAATTTCTACATTTCGTTTGACCCAAATCGTTTAAAAAATTAAGCCCACTCAATCCGGTTCAATCCAAACTCCAAAACGAACCAATCCGAAGCAGTCCAAACCAAAGTTTCAGTCCAAATGAATCCGAATCAATTCGAACTCGGATTGATATATACTGAATTGTCAATCCAAATGAATCCGAATAAATCCGAGTTCAGATTGAATTGGATTCATTCGGATTGAAAATAATTTTAGGTTAATCCGAGTTCAGATTCATTCGGAATTGAAAATTTGGTTCAGATTTATTCGGATTGAGTCGGATTAATTTTTGACCGATTTGGATCCAACGAAATGTAGAAATTTTCCCGGATTGGTTCGAATTAACTCGGATTGGTTCGGATACAGATTCCGGAATGATTCGGATGATTTCGGATCGCAATTCATGAGGTGGTAAACTCGGAATAATATATATATATATATAATATATAATAATATATATAATATATATAATATCCAACACTCTTTATAAAAGGATTTTTTCGGAATATCATTTGTTGGTACAATAATTACAATGCATTTTTGACATAAAAGTTCAGTAAAAAATGGTTCCAGTTTGAAACACGCTCATAAAATTTTCCAACTTATTAGAATTGACATTTCAGGAAATTATTATAATTTGGTAAAAAATCAGTTTTTTACAGATGAAACAAATTGTAGATTTGTAGATCTTTTTTGAGTGCAGAGTTTTTCTCTGTTCATATTTTTTCGTATCTTGTATATTTTGACCGCAAAATGGAATTTTGGAATTTTCATTATTTTTTTGTGCGATAAAAATTTAAATTTTCGATTTTTGAAGAAAATTAAAAAAAACCTTCTAACAATGTTGTAGGGCATTTAAAAAAAATTTCTTCCCTTACATTTTTTTCATATCGTGCGTTGTTTGGCTTGAAATGTTCATTTTTGTTTGTTTTTTGGATTTTTGTAAATGATATAACTCCCGTAATTTTTCTTTTATCAGAAAAAGGCATTGGGATAAATTATTTTTCTTTTTCAGTCCTGGGTAACGGGAGAGTCATTAACGCTCAGTTTCAGCAGTTGCAGATCTAAAATCCACTTATTGTACATTACATCTCTAAATCAATTCGAAAAAGTCTACGCTAAGCGCAGATGACGCAATTCCCGTGAAACATAAACCTTTTTCGTGAGAGACAACGCAGCAAAATTTTCAACTTTAAGAAGTTTATTGCAATGGAGAATTTTCAGGCCTTTTTATTAAATTGAAATATTCAATTCCCTTGGCGTACAAAGTAAAAGAGGCAATTACACACTCTACACTTTATAACTGTATTGCAAGAAACTCACTATTCGAACAGGGGATCATTGAACACTCCTATTTAAAGTTGTGGCGCTTACAAATTTTCTTTTTTTGTTCCTGTAAAGTATAATGTAATAATATAATTACGATTCATATTTTTCGATTGTTGCATTATTAATAAAATCATATTCATGTAAAAGAAACATTAAATTTTTCATGGCAGGATGTCAGTAAATGTATCTATTTTATTTTAGGTTAATTTCACAGCATTCAAATAAAAACATTATATTTCAACTTAGTCGCCCCAAAGCACCTACTTTAAAACGTATCTGCGATCCTGGATTCGGCAAACTACGTCATACGGCACGTGCCACGAACCACTACCACGCCCTTCTAGAAGCAAGTAGAGGCCCGTGGTGGTGGAAACTGAACATGTGGTGAACGAGCAGTTTTCCCCGCCTTGGGCAGGCCTGGATTAAAGGCAGGGCAGGGAAAATTAAGTTGGAGGGGAGGAAGGAGAAGGAAGTGGCGGCTGTGGAGTTGGAGAACTGGGAAGAAAAGTTGGGGGTAATGCGAAATAAGAACAGGATACAGGATGAGGGAGTTTTCATCGATCACGATTCGACGAGAAAGGAAAGGGATGTGCAGAGAATGATGTACGACAGGGCTAGGAGGGAGAGCAGAGAAGGGAGATTGGCGAAGGTAGGATATCGGAAAATAAGAGTAGATGGGAAGATGTGGGTGTGGGGCGAGGAGAAAGAGGTGTTGAAGGAAGTGCAGGGGGATTTGTTTCGTAAGAAGTAGGGGGGTTGGGGTAATGCAGGGTAGAGGAGTAGTGAAGGTGCTCTACGGGAACGTAGCGGGGGTAACGAAGAAAGACGAGGAGTTCTGGCGGTATATCCAGGAATTTGATGTCGTGGGAATGGTAGAGACGTGGGTAGAAAGAAAGGAATGGGATAGAATAGAGCCAAAGCTGCCAAGAGGGTATAGGTGGAGACTCCAGGAGGCTGTCAGAGCGAAGAAGAAAGGAAGGGCCAGTGGGGGAATTATAACCGGGGTTAGAGATGGATTAGAGGAAAAAGTTCATGGAGAGGAAGAAGGGGAGGGACTGCAAATGAGAGAAATAAAAATAGGAGGGATAACGCGTAAGTTTGTGACAGTGCAGTGTACAATAAGGACGGGATGAAAAGAATTAAAGAAAGGGTGGAGCGATGGGGGACTTTACAGGGAAGGGGAGAGCTTCGAAAGGAAATCGAAGGATAAGATAATAAATAAGGAGGGGGAGATTCTGAGAGACTGGATGGAGGATAGAGGTTGGGCGGTGGCAAATGGTATAGCAACTGGGGACGAAGAGGGAGAATACACATATGTAAGTAAGGTGGGGTTATCGGTGATAGACTATGTGGTTATGAATATGCAAGGATGGGAGGAGACGGAAAAATTCGCAGTAGAGGGGGGTGTGGAATCAGACCATCAGCCATTAAATCTGTGGATAAGAGGTGAGGGTGGCGGAAGACAAGGCGGGGAAGAAGTCGCGATAGGGGAGAGGTTGACCTAGACGAGAGAGGTGATAGAGAAGTATCAGGAGCAGCTAGGAAAGGTACGATTTGGAGGGGAGTCGCTGGAAGAGATATGGGAGGATCTGAAAGAGAAGGTAAAAGGGTGTGTGCAAAAGAAGGTATTTAGAAAGAGGAGGAAAGGAATGGTGAAGCCGTGGTGGGATAGGGAATGTAAAAAGATGAAAAGCAAGGAGAAGAGGAAGTACAAGAAGTAGAAAGAGGGTAATGCGGGAAGGGAGGAGTACGTAGAAATGAGCAAGGGGCTTAGATTGATGTGTACGAAGAAAGAACAGGAAAAGGAGAAAGATCTGGAAGAGGAGTTAGCAAATGTTAAGACAGAGGGGGACGTCTGGAAGATAATAAATAGGTTTGGGAAGCGTAGGGGGGGGGGGTCATCGAGAAGATAGGGAGTGAGGAGTGGAGGGAATTTTTTAAAAAATCACTCCAGGGCTCAGATTCAAGGAAGACGGAGGGGGGAAGTAGAAGAACGGGGGAGGCAGAGATGGAGGAGTTGAATGACGAGGAGATAGAGAAGCAGATAAGGAAGTTGAAAAGTTCAAAAGCAGCAGGGCTGGACGGGGCAGAGAACGAAGCATGACTGTTCAGTACACAAGAGGTTAGGGAGAGGCTGAAGCAGGTAGTGAAGAAAGAATGAAAGGGCGAGGGATTCCCAGGAGGATGGAGAGAAGGGTTAATAGTGTCGCTGTATAAGAGAGGAGAGAGAAATAGACAGGAAAATTATAGAGGGATTACGCTAATGAATACGGCGTATAAAGTATACGCGATGGTGGTCGCAGAGAGACTGCGGAAGGATGTCGAGGGGAAAGGAATATTGCCGGAGACGCAGGCGGGATTTAGAGCGGGTAGGAGTACTATCGACAATGTCTATGTTCTGCAGCACGTGTTGGATAGACAATTAGCGAAGAAGGGGACGAGAGTGTACGCGTTTTTTGTTGATCTCAAAGGCGCGTTTCCGTCGGTGGATAGGGGGAGGTTCTTGGAGGCGACGGAGGATAGGGGAGTAGAAAGAGGCCTAATTGAGAGGGCAAGGGAGATATATGAAGAGACCAAAGACAAGGTAAGAGGAGGGCAGGGGATTTCGGAGGGATTCTGAATGAATGGGGGGTTAAGGCAAGGGTGTCCACTAGCGTATGCAGATGACATAGTGTTGCTGGCAAATAGCGAGGAGGCCTTAAAGGAGATGATGAAGAGGTTGAGAAGATACCTGGGTAAGAAGGGGCTAGAGTTGAATGCGGAAAATTCCAAGGTTATGGTGTTCAGAAAAGGAGGTGGAAGGGATAAGGGAGGAGAGTGGAAGTGGAAGGGAAAGGAGGTGCAGGAGGTGAAGGAGTTTGTGTACTTGGGCTTCGTGTTTCGGGGGAATGGGGGAGTGGATGGTCACATGAAAGAGAGAGTGAGGAGGGCAAATGTGGTGATGAGGCAGGTGTGGGGGTTGGGAAAGAAGCTATTCGCAGATGATTTTGGACGGAGAATGGAATTGTTTGATTCGATAGTAATGAGTGTGCTATTGTATGGAGTAGAGGTGTGGGGGTAGAAGGAAAGTGATGAGGTAAATAGATCGCAGGGGAGGTATGTAAAGTGTACTCTGGGGTTGGCAAGGAACACGCCTAACTATATTGTGCATAGTTTAGGGGCTGTTTGGCAGAAAGTAATTGTTTTTCTTTCTTAGTCCTTTCAAATTATATGACTGATATTATTGAGTGATTGGGATGAGAATAATGTGAATCAATATTATTTGTTTTTCTTATGAAGAAAGTTTATGAAGAAATGCACAGTTTGACCATTCATACGTAGAAAGTGATCGTTTGTCATCATTGCCTCCAAACGATATTGCTGGAAATGTTTTTTCATGTTCCCGAAGAATTAGCTGAATCAATAATTTCATGATTCATTTGAAATTCATTCTGGCTCCACTTTAATAAATGGTCCAAGTATGCATTTTTTTATTACAATTTTTTTATGACATAAAAAAATAATATGGATTGACAATATTTTGTCAGCAAATATCAGCACTCATGTGATTTCAAGACGAGTACAGAGAAAAACGGTCACTTTCTATCTCTAAATGCCCAAAGTGTGTACTTGTCTATAGAAAAAAAACAAATATTATCGATTGACAATTCTTGATTACTAAACATCACCACTTTTACAATTTCAAGACGATGAGAAAGAGAAACTATTACTGTCTGTCTATAAACGACCAAGTGATGAATTTTTTAAAAAAATTTTTTATTAAAAAAAAGTTACATGGATTGACAATTACTTGTGACTGAATATCACCACTTATTTAATTTAAAGACGAGTAGGAAGAAAAACGATTACTTTATATTTATAAATGGTCACAAGACGCATTTATTGATAGAATTTATTTCCAACAAAACCAAACAATAACGGAAACATCACCACTTACGTAACTTGAAGGTGATTGTAAAATGAACTATAACTTTCTGTCTATAAACGACCAGACTATGCATTTGTTTATAACAAAAAGTAATATCGATTGGTGATTCCTTGTGACTGAATATCACCACTTATGTAATTTGAAGACGAGTAGAAAGAAAAACGATCACTTTCTATTTATAAATGGTCAAAAGATGCATTTATTGATAGAATTGATTGGAAACAAAAACAAATGATATCGATGGAGAATTCTCCGTCAAAAAACATCACCACTTGCGTAACGTGAAGATGATTTGAAAAAAACTATTACTTTCTGCCTATAAAGGACCAAACTATGCATTTGTTTATAAAATTTATTTTAAAAAAAGTGATATCGATTGGCAATTCCTTGTTACTATATATCACCACTTATGTAAGTTGAAGACGAGTAGAAAGAAAAACGATCACTTTCTATTTATAAATGGTCAAAAGATGCATTTATTGATAGGATTGATTTGAAACAAAAACAAATGATATCGACCGAGAATTCTCCGTCAAAAAACATCACCATTTGCGTAACTTGAAGATGATTAAAAAAACTATTACTTTCCGCCTGTAAACGACCAAACTATGCATTTGTTTATAAAATTAATAAAAAAAAAGTGATATCGCTTGACAATTCTTTGTCACGTAATATCACCACTTATGTAATTTGAAGACGTGTAGAAAGAAAAACGAACACTTTCTATCTCTAAATGGTCAAAAGATGCATTTCCTTATAAAATTTGTTTATAACAAAAACCAATAATATCGATTGACAAGTCTTCGTCAATAAACATCACCACTTGTGTAACTTGATGATGATTGGAAAAAATGTATTACTTTCTGTCCATAAATTATCAAACTATGCATTTGTTTATAAAATTTGTTCAGAAAATAAAAAAATAATATAGAATGACCAATCTTAATAATAACATATTACCACTCATATAATTTAAAGTTACCAAAAAAAAAAAACAATTACTTTCTGCCAATGAACGCCTCAACTATGTATTTATTCACATAATTTGTTTATAAAACGAACAAATTATACCATACAACAAATTTTCATGATCAAAAATGATGAAGTTGATAAAATGAAGCAATTTCAAGTTACGAAGAAACTTTGAAGCAAAATTTGCTGAAGGCATGACCTGCTAAAGGTTGTGTCCCAGCACGCAAGGATTTCATGACAGGAAAGTGAGACGAGAAATTACATCTCCATGGCACTTTGAGTGACTCTCGTACTTAATTTGATGTAAAAGCATGAGCATCACGCAACGGGTCGTTACTGCTACACTATAGTGGTCCAAAAGTTTGTGAGATACCCCGAGAAAAAAGTTCCTTTTCTTCAAATTGGTCAATATTGAGATGCTTAAAATGACTCGAGTTAAAAATCTAGCGAATGAAACCTACACGGAAATCAGAGTAAACGCGCAGCCTTTTCGTAATAACTGCGACCCGCTCTACACAATGCGCTTCAACCAATCATAGTTATGATGAAAATATCAACGAAATCTCCCGAAAGTATTTCATTTTTATGCATTTTAGATTTCAAAAAATAGAAATACGAAAATCGCAGCTGGTCCTGTTTCCGAAATATATTCAAGTCAAATTCTCAGTTTTTCAATTATATATTTAAATGATTGTAGTGTCAAGGACATTACTACATCCTCCATTTGCTTAGAAATTTCTTCTCTTTCAGCTCGAACTGCTTTCAATTCTTCTTCCTGGTTCTGGATTTTTGGTTGTACTAGCGAACCGGATTTCAGCCTTTTAATTTCGCTTCTGGCCTTCTCCGATTCCGCTATTAGCGTCTCATTTTCTTTCCTTGCAGCTTGAAGATCGTTCCCGAAAGGGCTGCCGTCACTAGAAGGATATTTATCTGCAACATAGTTCATCCACTTGTCCTCTGGATCATGCTCATAGATGCGAGCAGTCAGTTCTGATTTTTCACCAGAAGTAGATCAATTTAACCATTGTAGAACGTCTTTCAATTCTGCAACGGTCAACTCCTGTAGAGTCGCCACCATCTTTTCACTTTCACTGTAAATCCTTTTCCTCAAATTTTACACAAACCAAATAAGTTTCACAATCAAATGGTGCACTTTATCTATGAAACTTTTTTTCTCAACAATAGACCTGACTGTAGGCACAAAGCTGGAAAGTAATCACAAACAAAACACTCGCGTGATCCGTTACGCGTTATTCAAGTTAAAATTCAAGATCGTTCTCACACAAAGTTACCGAACATTTTCAATTTTCTCGACTCAATTTACTAAAACGCGACCGGTACCATCCCACTTCTGAAATTGTAATGTCAAGGATGGGGGCTTGGATGGTATTTCGACGGACAATTCATAAAATAACAATTTAAAATATATTCAAGCATTTATTAAAAGTTTAGTTAAAAGTCAAGTTGTATTTACAAGTGCTTGCTTTCCCGGTCGGCTAAGCTCTGCCTGCCTTCAGTGCTTGGCGACCAGCTGACGATTCGCTATGTCTCTATCTTTCTCTTACTTTTGGCAAAGTCTGTATATCCTTCGCAATCGATCGTAATACCAGTTCCTTATCAATTGAAGAAGGACCTCGTCAATCATGAGACATATGCACACACAAACCTACATACACTCACACACTCAATTCCTTTACATGATCATTATTCAATTCAAATGCATCTCAATCTCAATAATAGCTTAAACACTATCATTGGTATCATTATTGATAGCTGAAAAGTAACTATATCATAGTAAATGTTGAAATGAGTTTAAAAACTACCTCCTTCACATTTTTAGTGAACAGTGTTCGTTGTCAAAGAGGTTTCCATAGTTTCCTGATGTCCGGACATGACGTATTTTTCGTTCAAAAATTGTCATTGGAAAGAATTAACCAAATTCTTTCTGTATACGAGGTCTGTCTGGAAAGTATCCGATCGTCTGGTGGACCAGGAGAAATATTCAATACTGCTCAATGGCGATGATATCCCCTTCAAAGTAATGCCATTTCGTAACCACAGCCTTCTTCCGGCGACTCTCCCATTTTCGGGAGCCTTCCTGGAAGTCACAATTCGAAATAGCTAACAGCTGTTCCGTTGCATTCTGTTTTATTTCCTTCAGGTCTTGAAATCGTTTTCCTTTTATATCACTGAGAAAAAAATCTGCTACTCCCTTTGGTTTTGCCGTAACACGATGCAAATTTTGGGAGAAAACTCCTGTGAGTGTTACGGAAAAACGATGGCATCGTGTTGTGGCAACACGATATCGTTTTGAGACGTTGCGTTGAATGCGAAGAAAATGCAAACATGAGAGCCACTGCATTCTTTGAAGTTGCGAGGCATACCCCCACGTTGTTCTTCTCTGTGTCGTAAATTGCAAGTCACTCATAGATACCGTATAATTTTGAATGGAAAGTTGGAAAAAGCTCTTCAATAATATTATTTGCCGTTTTTTCATCTCCAAAGCCTTGCCATCAGGAACGTCATTTCTCGAAAATATTATCATTTACACTAGAGTCCCGCTATAGTGGTTCACGCTATTAAATATTTGTCCGTTTTAGTTGAAAGTTCAACTAATTGTTCGAAAATTCACGTATTTTGTTAAAAATTCATCTTTTTTGGTATAAAATTAATCTTCTTCGTTGAAAATTCGCGTGTTTGGTATTAGTATTCATCCTTGTAGGTAGAAATTTCATATTTTTCGGTTGAAAAATCATTTACATTTTTTGGAGCATTCATTTTGGCAGGTTAAACATTCGAATATTTGGTTGAAAATTCAACTCTTTGGTTAAAAATTTGAAGATTTTGTTGAAATTTCGTTTCTTTTTACTTAATCATCAGAGAAGGTATTAGATTTGTGTAAAATTTGACCACTCCTCCAGTTTTTGTTAAATGTCAGTGAGCTCGAATGTTGAAAAAATTGACAGATTGGATTTGGCTTTGGCTTACTCTCCAAGTGTCCTAAAATGAACGTCAAGTTAGTTAGCCAGCCATTAAGGATAAAAATTTAAAAAGTGAGCGCATTTAAAAAATTTTTGAGAGCACCTTTTTCAATATTTGTAAATTCTATGTACGGTTATTAGTAGTACTAAAAATACTAACAATTTACCTTTATGACTCTATTTGATAAGAAAAATTACTGGAGTTACGGCATTTACAAAATTCCAAAAAAAAAAAAATGAACATTCCAAGCCAAACGACGCACGATATGAAAAAATTTCGGAGAGAAAAATGTTGCATTTTCAACACTTTACAAGATTATCGCAACAACTTTCTAAATTTGGTTTAAAAATCGAAAATTAAAATTTCGCCCGCACAAAAAATAATGAAAAATCAAAAATTTTATTTTACTGGTCAAACTATGCAGGATACGAGAAAAGTGAATCAACAGATTTGTTATTAATAATTTTTTGATAGGATGTGTAGGAACGAATATAATAATATAAAAGTACACAATGTACGAAAAAAATTAAAACCGAAAAATATCTACAAATTTGTTATAAATTCTTGTTACAAAAATATATTGAGAATAAAAAAATTAACTTTTTGGAAAAAGGACGCAAGCTACAGTAACATTTTATCTAGCAACATTTTTCGCCTAAATTATATCTAAAAATTTGCTTGGAACCACCTGACGCTAAGATGCGTATTTTTAGTTCCAATCGTGAAAAATAATATTGAAAATAAACAAATCAAATCTGTGGAAAAACGTCAGAAATTGCAATAAAATGTTTAATAATGCATATTATGAATTGTAATAATATCTATAAATTTATTGCAGTGATATATTCTTCAGCGTAGCTGAGAATTATAATTGGTGCAAAATAAGGCACAAATATTAGAGTAATCTGCATTTCATTTTGCAATATCTGAATAAGCAATCCCAGGCCGAGATATAGAAATAGTTTTTTTATAAAGTTTTTTAACTGGAAATGTAATTTTTAAATTTTTAGTTTAAAATTAATCCTTGTTAGTTACAGATTAGTTTCTTTGGTAGGAAACTAATATTGGTGGTTTGAAATTTTCTCTTGTTTGTAGTTAAAAATGCAAATGTTTGGTTCTAAATTAACTTTTTTGTTGCAATTCATATTTTCGGCTTGAAAATTCGACAGTTTTAGCGAGAATTTGTCCTTTAGCTTGAAAATTCAACAATTCGGATTAACTATTTTTTCTTGATTAAAAAATCATTACATGTTGAAAAATTGTTTCTTCAGTTGAAAATGTGACTATTTTTTGTAATTTTTTTTTATTCAAGTTTCCAATTTTTGGATGAAAATTTGTCATTTTTAGTTAAAAGTTCTATTTTATTGAAAATTCATGTTGTTTGGTAGCAAATTAATCTTCTTGGTTGAAAAATCGTGTGTTTGGTTTTGAAATTCATCCTTGTAGGTAGAAATTTCATATTTTTTCATTCGACTTCTTCAATGATTTACACGAAATTAGTTTTTTTTTTTTTATTAAACTCATTTTCTTCCATTTGATAAATACAATATCTCGCAAGTTAGTTTTTATTTAGATTCCTCTTACTTTAGGATTGTTAACTTCCGCATTTTATACCTTGGAACTGGATATCTTTTCCTCATCACATTTTTTCCCCTCAATTCAGCCACACTTCAGGTCAGAACTGGACTTTTTACAAATTCTTTTCTTTCCTTCATCCCTCCTTGTGATGGATTAATTGAAAGCAGTTGCAAGCGATGTTGTCTTTTCCTTCGTGCTTAATGGATCTAATTTGTTTCTGATCTCCCGAGTTTTATTTTAAACAGGAAATCATTAGACACTTTTTTCCATTGGAATCCATAAATCGGGACCTACAAAACACTTTATTTTTTCAAGTTTTGTGAAAAAGACCGACCTAGTTTCCGTTTCTGACCAATTTCCTATTCTCAATTTCCACGCTCTTGAAGTGAATGGAAAAAATTGTAACTTTGCTGAATTAAAGTCTGAAATCTCCTCCTTAAAATGAGGTAAAGAACATAAAGATCATGGGAGGATGCAGTAAATTTTGCGGAGGGGGCGATTGTAAATTTTCTTCGAAGAATGTATGTGAATAGGACTCCCCCAATAATTGAAAGGAAATTTTCAAATGGAATATAATGAGCTGATAAATTCTACTTTATTCATATTTTTCCATTACAGTGTATTCATTAAAAAAACCCTAAAATCACGTGCACATTTCGGGCCGTGCATGAATGGGTGTATTAAAAATTAAGTTTTTTTGGTTGACAATTCATACTTTTAGTTAAAAATTCAGCTATAAGTTTGAAAATTTACTTCAATTTTGTATTACATTTATTTATATTTGGGTTGAAAATTCAACTTTTTCGTACAAATTTCGTCCCCTGGCTTGAAAATTAAACAATTTTGTAAAAAATGAATGTATTTGGTAGAGAATTAAACTTTTTGTTGAAAATTCGAGTTTCTTAAAAAAAAAATTATTATTTTGGCTTGAAAATTCAACAAGCTAATAAAAAATTCAACTTTTTGGTAGAAAATTCAAAAGTTTTGTAAAGGATTTGCTTTTCTAAATTAAAAATGATTGTTTTTCAAGGAAGATTTTTGTATTCCGTTCTTGGCTAAAAAGTGATCTTTTTTATACTAAAAATTTAACTATTTGGTTGGAAATTCGTCTTCTTTAGTTGAAGATTTATAATTTTAGCACAAACTTCATTCCTTTGGTTAAAACTTGAACTAATTTTGGAAGTTTCCCTTTTTGGGGTTAAAATGGATTTTTCTACTGAAAATTTAACTATTTTTTTGAAAATTAACTTTTTTGTTGAGATTTTATATTTTCTTTATTTAAAGTTAATTTTTTCAAGTGGAAATTTGACATATATTTTTGGTTGAAAATTGATTTTTTCAGCCTGAAAATTCAACAATTTGGTTTAAGGTTCCTTTAGTTTATTGAAAATTTGTTTATTTTTGTTGAAAAATAATCTTCTTAATTGAAAATTTAACTGTTATCCAAATTTATGTATTTTGTTGAAAATTTTTTTTGGGTCAAAGCGGATTGTTTCAACTCTTTAGTTGAAAAATAAACTACTTGGTGGAAAATGTATGTAATTTCTCGAAAATTAATGTATTTTTTGAGAATCCGTCTATTTTAGTAGAAAATTGAACTTCTTGGTTGAAAAATTATCTGTTCAGTTGAAAATATAATTATGCATATTTTCCACTTTTTGTCTAATTTTCAATGAAAGTGAGGTATTACCTGATGATTCATAACAAAGATAATTTTTCAAACAATTTATTATTATTTTCAATAATATTCTCCTAAAACTATTTAGAATAATTCTTCATAATTGCAGTTTTTTCAAAAATTGTCCACTTTTTGTCCAATTTTTAATTAGAGTGAGGTAACTAATGAATGAAAGTTTACAAAATTATTGCCTTCAAGAATTTCTTATTTGAAATGATATTATTGTTATATGAACATAATTGTTCAAACAAATTATTATTGTAAAGAACTATCTTCTCCAATTGTAATGCTAGATAGTTGCGGTTTTTTCTGAAATTTTCCACTTTTTTTGTTAACTTTCACTGACTTAGTGAACTAATAATGAATGTAAGTTAACAAAAATATTCGTTTGAACAATTCATCATTGTGCATCATTATCTTATCTTGGATAATTGCTAGAAAGTTGCGTTTTTTCTGAATTTTCAAACATTTTGTCAACGTTTTACTTAGTGAGTTAATAACTTATGCAAGCTGGAAACAAATAATACGTATTAATATTAATTTGAACAAAAAGGCCTTCAGTAACGACTTTGAGGAAAATTTACATTCATGTGTTATGATCCATACAGACAATTTCAAGGCAAATATCTGTTTTATTTCAGAAGAATATATTCATATATCCACAAAATTAAAAGAGATTTTTAAGATGGTTACAAATAATAATCACTAAGTGAAGAGTGGCAAAAAGTTAAAAATTTCACAAAAAATCGCAAATATCTGGCAATAATATAGAGGAAGATAGTTGATCATCATGACAATTTGTTTAAACAATTACTTTGCTCAACTTAAATAATCAGCAACTCACTCCAAGTAAAAAATAGACAAATAGTTAAAAATTTCAGAAAAACACAGCAACTTTCTAATATTAGGCAAAGAGAATATTTCTAGCGATGATAATAATTTGTTAAACAATTATTTTTGTTAACTTAAATTAATTATCACTTCACTTCAAATTAAAAGTGGACATAAAGTTAAAAATTTTAGAAAAAACCCGCAAATATCTAATATGGATATAGAAAAGTATAGCTATAAACAATAATAATTTGTTTATACAATTATATTTTCTGAATTAAGTATTAACTCACTTCAAGTGAAAAGTGGACAAAAGGTTGAAGATGTTAGAAAAACTGCAATTTCTAACATTATTCAAAGAGAATATTATTAGCAATAGTAATAAATTGTGTTAATAATCCTGTTTGTTAACATTGATAAGCTATTACCTCAATCGAATTAAAAATTGGACAGAAAGTGCAAATTTAAAAAAAAAAAACTGCGACTCTAACTCTATTCTAAGAGAAAATTACTAAAAACAATAATAAATTGTTCAGACATTTCATGCAGACATATAATTATCACTATGAAGTAGTATTGTACATACAAGTAACAATTTATATTTTTTTTAAACGCAAAAAAATCATATTTAGCGCCAAAAACTCGCAAATCCGATTTTTTCACTTATGTGGTTTATTTGGGACCTTGCATAAAACATACATATGGGCGTGATATTCAAAAAGTAATATTTTTTTCATACTATATGGCTAATTGTTAAGAGAATTGTTGAGTTTAAACTCGATTCACCTAATGTTGACGACCCTAAATGAAATTTACAAAAACGTCTTTTGTCTCATGGGAAAATTGTGGTTAATTTCATGGTTCTGGCGCCATCTCTAAATATAATTTTTTTTTCAAAAACATAAATAAATTTATTTTTGTGCGAATTCAAATGAATTTCAAGGCGATATGCATTATTATTCGAGAAAAAATGTTGCAATGCATTTTTGGACCACGCTAATATAAATGGGGATATGACTCTAAGAAGAGATGGACGTCACCTTAGAATGGGGTCGCGATGGAGTTTGAATTCTGGAGAAACAAAACAGATCAAGATTCTATATGAAACACCGAATACTCCCGTCGTCCTCTTTTATTAAAAAAAGTGGGCAGATAGAAAAAGGTGCAAATGCAAGTAACTTGCAATTTCCGAGACAGAGGAGAACAACGTGGGGGAATACCTCGCTACTTCAAAGAACGCAGTGGCTCTCATGTTTGCATTTTCTTTGCATTCAACGCAACGTCTGAAAATGATGATCGTGTTGCCACAACACGATGCCATCGTTTTTCCGTAACACTCACAGGAGTGTTCTCCCAAAACTTGCGTCGTTTTACGGCAAAACGAAAACTCTCAACACGACGCATCGTGTTGGGAGAAGCAGATTTTTTTCTCAGTGTAGGATACATCAATTTGGGAAACACCTAGAAATCATAGGAAGCCAGGCCAGTATTATATGGGGGCTGACGAAATTGTCTAAGGCTGTGTTTCACCAGAAAATGCTGAATAGGCTGCACAAAATGTGAGTAGTGGTATCAGGCCGGTTCTGGATAGATTAGTTTTAGTGCATGTCCGTGTGAGGATGAGTTTGTATTTGTGTGTATGTGTGAATGCGTATGGAGAGGGATGATCTGTCATGTTTTGCTTACGTCATAAGAAAATACCAAGGAGGTGAGTCATAGTATCACCCTTTGATATGAGCCGTGAAAGAAAGATTGCCCCCCCCCCGTTTCCCACGTGGGAGGTTATAGGGACCAATGAATTTAATATAAAAACAATGGTATCAAGTTATATAGAATTCAAAGAGTTGTTTTCGAATGGTGTCATGTTACATGTCTTAATGAGAAAAATATCGCCCTTTGATATGAGCTGTAGAAGAAAGAGGCCCACGTTTTCTATGTGATATATTTATAGGTATTAAGGAATTTAATATAAAAACAACACGGAAAAAAGTGGATCGTTAGAAGAACTCTCTAAACCACTAGTTCTAACTATTTTAAATTGAACCGCAGCTTTTCGTCGTGAATTTTGTTAAAATTACTGTTTTGTGTTCAGGTATGTTAAACTTACTCTTTAAAAGAGTAGGATGAACAATTTCAAATAGTAGGATGCACTGCACCACTTGGTAACCATCAATACTAAGCGAGAAGAAGTTACTATTTCGTGCAGTAAGCTTTCCTTCTGTGAAGAGTAACTTTGCCGATTTCGCATCGTAACGCGTTTATGTATATGTATATATGCACTGCACGCATTCTACACAAAACAAAAATGATGTAAAATGTCGATCGATTTGAGGAGGAAAAAAATTATGTTATATATGATTATTGCACGTAATTTACGATTATTCTTACACAATCGTACGCCTAGAGTCTTACACATATGATCGCACGCTCAAACGCTTTGAAAAATTGCCCCCGCTGGGGAATCGAACCCTACCTGCCTACCTAAAACCTGTCCTAAAACCTAAATATAGCGCACGCCTTAGTCAAGTGAGCTACGGAACCGCTTAGATTTTTCTGACAAAGTCTCGATCGAGTGGTTTCTCTGAGAAAAACGTGGCCAGCTAAGAAAATAAATGTCTACTTACCATTTTTTTAATTAATCTCTTACAGGTGATATCTAATAAATTGTAACGAGCTAGGGAAAAATATTTTGCTTAAAAGTATCAACTCACACAGTAAATATATTATTAGTAATTTATATGTATTATTATAAAATGATTAAAATTACAATTTTTAAAAACTACATATTTTGTATTTTTGTAAATCAAGACTTGAAAAAAATGATTTCGAATGAAATCTTTGGAATTTTGAATTTTACTTTATTATCATCTCACTTCATTTGAAACGTAACATGAATTTACATAACTGATATGTGTATGAATAAAAAAATAGTTTAAACATTGTAATAATATATCAAATGCAGAATTGAAATCACTATTTTAAGATGAAACAAACATTGAATAGAGATTCAAATTTAAATTTTTTGCAAAAATAAAATTTTTCTCATGAGATATGGGGATGCTGAATTAGAATAAAAACTGTTTAATACAAAAAAAATCGGTTCCGAGAAACGAATATTAAAGATCGCGATATCACAGTAGAATTGTAGATTTTATTTTTGTTAAAATCCTAAGAAAATGAGAAAAACATTTTTTTCAATAAATGGTATTGATTTCTACAAACATCAATGTGAAAAGGTTGAAAAAATTATTACTGCTTTAAATATGGAAATTAATTTGAACTAAAATTGTATTACAAATTATTTTGTCATGACACATGCATGATTTCAGTCCTTTTCAACGCCTATGAAGTGGGGCTAAAGCTCTACTTTTTGCACCCTAGGGACTCAAAAGTGACGTCAGAGATGAATAATGAAAATTATGCATCTATGAGCTCGCATTTTATGATTATCAGCCCACTCACAGTGAAAACTGAGAGGAAATTTTGGTTGCAGATAATAGAATTTTGCGGTTATTTATGGAAGGTTACCATATATACATGTAAAATTACCATAAATTTCCGGAAATTCATGGAAATTTAAAAAATGAATGTTGGGTAAGTGACCATATTCACCTGTAAAATTAACATGAATGACCGACATTTTTCATAAATTTCCGGAAATTTATGGAGATTTTTAAAAATGAATTTTGGGTTTTCCATGGTAAGTTACCATATTTACCTATAAAATTACCATAAATCACCAAAATTTTCCATAAATTTCCGGAAGTTTATGGAACATTTTCATAAATTTCCGGAAATTGATGGAAATGTTTGAAAATGAATTTTGGGTAAGTTACCATATTCACCTGTAAAATTACCATAAATTACCGAAATTTTCAATACATTTTCGGTTATTTATGGACATTTTTAAAAATAAATTTTGGATAATCTATGATAAGTTACCATAAATTACCTCTAAAATTACCATAGATTAGGTTAACATTAATTTCATGCTTCGTTATACAAAATCTAATATGGACTGAAATCATGACTGTATTTCGAGAAATGTCTCAAATCCTCCGTTTGTTATGAAAAATATCTTATGCGTCAAGGGGGAGAGGCACTTCTTCTCCTCCTAGATGCATAATCGATCTCAATCATTTTTATTGTCATAAGGAATTAAAAATATCTTAAGCAAAAAAATTCCATAGCAGAAGTAATGTGAAAAAAAAGTATTTTTTTATGTATAACATAATATTTGTATATTCTGAAAATTTGGTACAAAACAAAAAAACTGTATCGAAGTATAAAGTAGAGTTATTCACTATGTTTATTTATAACAATTATCTCAACTAATATTATGAAAAAAGAGAAACCATTATGAAATAGTTTCTGACAATTTATTTCCTTTTTCAGGGCTGACCTGAAACTGAAGTTTCAGGTTATGTTGTTCTTATATATGTATTCTCTACGATGCCTGTGATTGGCCAGAGTGCCCCATGGTGGGGACTGCTTGAACTTGATTGGCCAATCAAGTCTTTTTTAAAAAACCCGGGAGGACGGAAAGCCAAATCGGATTGGTATTATATCCATTGTCCCTATTGATGTTATTAGGGTGTTTCAAGATTTCGATTGCTTCTCTATGTTTTCTTGGAAATTTATTGTACGTTTTGGCAATGACGGTTGTTTTGTCAAATAAAATACTATGTCCTGTTTCGATATGATGCTCAGCTACTGCTGATTGTGTGAAATGTTTTAGCCTAACTTTACTATGTGAATTAGTTATTCATACAGTTTACATGTTCAACTGTACTATTCCAAATAGTTATTGAAGCTACTTGTTCTTAGTAATCTTTCTTTTTACAATTTGAAGTAGTAATGCTGTATTTAGGTTCGGTATATTTTGAGATTACAATCTCATTCAGTATAAAAAACTATTTGAATTTTTTCTTGTACAATGTGAACAAGTAAACTTGAAGTTAACAATACATAAAAGTGAATCTAACTATCTACTTTTTTCCGTGAATCGTATCAAGTTACATAGAATTCAGAGATTTATTTTCAAAATGCCGTCATGTTACATGTGTTACTGAGAAAATGACGCAATCTTACATGCTTTTTACGCAAGTTCGAACAAGTGTCGCTTGTACACGTCACGCAAATCGCGGAAGTCGGTTATATGCGTCTCATATTCAAGCCCATCATCCCTTCAACCAATGCCGCTCATGTGATATTATTTCTGACCCAGGAATTTTTAACATAAACAAAGGTGTCATATTACATTATGGTCATAAGCAAAGAACCGTTTTTTTTCTCATGTACAATTCAAAGAAATTATGAATACTAGACTATTATGTGCGCGCGCAAGCGCGCGCCAACTTTTGTGTTCATGTTTCTCCTTCGCTCAATTTTCGAATCACAATTTATTCCTTCAAAGTTCTTGACCAGTCAAATTCTTGATTTCATAATACAAAAAGTTGTGAAGAATTATTTTCGTTGAATCATTGAAATAATTTTTTCTTCATATTTTTGTGAAAATTTGAATTATTAGTAGCCCTTTAAAATATTCCAGAGAGAATTAAAATATATGTTTACAGAATTTCGAAATGAAAATTCAGATACTCATTTCACAACATCCCAAAATTTAAAAAAATATATAATTTGAATAGAGGTATTTTAAACATTAACAAGCTCTTATTATACAATGTATAGTCAATAGTCAATTATATAACCTTGAAGTAAATAATCAGCTTATGTTACCTAATCAAAAGAAATTAAAATTCAATCATCATGTAGGTTAAAATTGTTGAAAAAAATAATCAGCTAATGATTAATTAATCTGTGTATAACACAATAAACATTCAACTATTATTTTCATTCAAACATTGTAATAATTTGTATACTATATTGAGAGAAAAGCACACTATCATTTCTGAAAATTTAATATAATAGTAACCTTCCATACTAATGTCAGAGAAAATAAGATCATATTCACATATAATTTTAAAATTTATGTAATTTAATTTTGTGGTTAAAATAAATCATCTAATAATTAATTAAACAGTTTACAACATAAAAACCCTCAAGCAATTATTTTCATCAAAACAATTAAATTGTTTTTACTCCATTTTTTTTCTTCAATTTTGCCCTTCATTTCTGAATATTTTGATTTATTAATAAGCTTTTTAAAAAATTCCAGAAAATGTAAGTTCTAGTAGAATCAATAAATAATTAATCAGTCATTTAAAAACACAAAAAGCATAACATATTTTCAAAATGTTTAATTACATTATTGAAATTTAAATTACTAATAATCTTTTATACAAATTTCATAAAAAATCAAAACATATGTACATATAATTTTGAAAATTGAATTCAGATAATCATTTCAGATCATCGTAAACATTAAAAAAAATGATATAATTATAATGAAAGTATTAAAAAAAAACTTTTATTCTAACAATTATAGCCAATATTCAATAACATAACCTTGAAGTGAATAATCAATTTATGTTATCTAATTAAAATTAATCAACATTCAATATTTATGTAATTCAATATTGTGAAAAAAATTAATCAGCTTATAATCAATTAATCAGTTTAGAGTATGAAAAGTATCAAATAATTATTTTCATTGAAACATTTAAATAATTTCAACTTTATATTGTTATTGAAATTTGAATTATTAATAACCTTACAAACTAATTTCAGGAAAAATAAAATCATTTGTAAAAACAATGTTGAAAATTGAATTCAGATACTCATTTCTCAAATTATGAAGCAATTTAACATTTACGTAACTGGAATAAGGCTATTTTAAATATAAATGAACTTTTATCAGCCAATGTTCAATTAGATAATCTCAAAATAAATAATCAATTCATGTTACTTAATCAAAGGATATTAAATTCCAATCTTAATGTAATTTGATATTGTGAACAAAATTATTCAGCTTATTCTTAATTAATCAGTTCACAACATAAAAAGTATGAAAAAATGACTTGCATTGAAACTTTCAAATAATTTTTACTTTATAAATATTTCTCTTCAAATTTTGACTTTTCTTTTGGTAAATTTAATTTACTAATCATCTGTTAACTAATTCCAGAAAATGTATTTTTCAACAGAAGCAGTTAATATTTAATCAATGAGTTCATAATACAGAGAGCTTTTAATAATTATTTTTATTGAAATATTATAATAACTTGTATTTAATATTTATCTGACAATTTAAATTATTAATAACCTTCCAAAGTAATACCAGGAGAAATTTGAATATATGCACATATAATTTTGAAAATTGAATTCGGATACTCACTTCACAACATCACAAACATTAAAAAAAAATTATATCATTGTAATGGAGATATATTAAAGAAGAACAAAATTTTATCATAAAAATAGCAGCCAATATTAAATCACATAACCTTAATGTAAATAATCAATTTATGTGACTCAATTGAAAATAATTCAAAGTAAATCTTTATGTAATTCACTTTTTTGGAAATAATAAATCATTCAATAGTTAGAATAGTTGATTCATCTGTTCAGAACATAAAAATCAATCAACCATATTATTTGCAATGAAACTTCAAAATAACTTCTACCTTATATTTTTATAAAAATTTCAATTATTCATAATATTTTTAACTAATTCCATAAAAACTTAGAACACATTTACATATAAGTTTGAAGATTATTTAGATAATTAACTCACAACATCGCAATCATTTCGAAAATTATGAAATGAGAATAAAAGTATTTTAAATATGAATAAACTTTTATTATACAAATCATATTCAATATTCGATTATATAAAGATTCCTTCTATACTACAATCTTACACAAGATGGAGGTTACCTTTTTTCATATGAAGGATTTGAACTTTTATTCCTGAAAATTTAATTTATTTATAAAATAGAATCAGTTAATCAGTTTTTCATTTGAAATTGCATTTCTATACATTTCATTTATTAATAACTTTTAAAACTAATTCCAGAAAAAAATAAATAAATGTATATATTATTTAATAATTTCACAACATGAAAAGCAATAAACAGTTATTTTAATAAAAACATTCGAATAATTTTTACTCTATATTTTTCTGAAATTTTGAATTAATAATAATCTTTTAAACTAATTCCACAGAAAATTAAAAAATATGTACATATAATATTGAAAGCAGAATTCAGGTACTTATTTCACAACATCGAAAAATTTACCAAAATTACACAATTGGAATAGAGGTATTCCGAACATAAATAATCTTTTATCATAGAAATTATAGTCAATATTCAATTTCATGGCCTTCAATCAAATAATCAAACTATGTACTTAATTTAGACAAATTAAAATATAATCTTTATGTAATTTAATATTGGAAAAAATTGATCAGCTAATGATTCATTCATCTGTTGCCAACATAAAAAGCATTCAACTATAATTTTAATTCAGGCATACAAACAATTTTTACTTTACATTTATTTTTAATTTACACTTTCATTTCTGAAAATTCGATTTATAAGTAACCTTTTATGGTAATTTCAGAAAAAGTTGAAACATATTCACATATAATTCTGAAAATTAAATTCAAATCATAATTTCGCATCATCACAAACATTGGCGGACAATGCGTAATTGGAATAGATGTACTTTTCCTTTATTCATAATGTTTCCCCTGAGGTACTTCATTCTTTCTCATTTGCTTCCCTAGCACCCTCTAACTCCTTCATCCACTCTTCCCCAAACCATCCTCCCCTAGAATCATTACCACATTCTCTTGCCATCTTCCTTTATCTTCCATTCCTCTTCCATTCCCATGTTTCCTCTTCCTATTCGCAAATTTTGCTCTTCCTGTTATCTTTCTTTTCCCCATACATACTTGCCCTTACCACGTTTGCCAATCTAAATCTTGCTATTGTGGTCCATCTTTTCTCTCCCCATCCCTCTTCTAAATACTTTTGTACTTCTTCCTTTTTTATCATCTTAAACAATATATTATATTTTGATTCCTCAATCATCCCCCATCTTTCTATTAATTGTCTTTCTCTCCCCCTTTCTTCCACTTCTTCGCAGTTGACTCCAGTCACGTCATCTATCTCTCTAGCCTTAAAGAACTCCCTGCTTTCTTCTTCCAATCTCGTTAATACCATCGCCCTTCCTCTCCGCTCTTCTACCACCATCACTTTCTCGCTAACTCCCCTACCTTTCCCTCTCACATCTTAGTCTCAAAATTCCATGCCCTCTTTCCCGCTCTAGTACTTAATTTATTTCTTTGCGTTGTTTCTCTCACCATTTATCCCGGCGCCCTCCCGTCTACCCCTAGCGTACACCTTATATGCCTTTCTTGTAAACTCTTAATCTCTTCCATTTCTTCCCATCCTACATCCCACACAATATCTTTGCTCCGTAACCTAATACCGGCCATACCAGCGTATCAAATAATCACATTCTCCTTCTCAAATTTTTTTTTTAACCTTCTTTCTCCTATTCCCCATATCTGTTTCATTACCCCTGCTGCTTTTTTATCCTTTCTCTTATATGAGCTCTATGATATCCATTTGCTTGCAAGATATATCCCAAATACTTAAACTCTTTTACTTCATTTAATTTTATGCCCTTCCATCTCCCCGTCCATTCCTCCTTTCTTCCTCCTCCTTTTCTAAACCTCATTATCTTTGTCTTTTCTACATTTAAATATAACTTTTTTCCATCTAAGTAATTCTCTAATTCTGTAATTAAGCCCATCATCCCTTCTTTATCCTCTGCCGTCAATACTATATCGTCCGCGTATGACTCTGTATATATCTTTTCTTTCCCTATCCCAACTCCTTCCCATCCATTTTTTTTTTCATTTCTTCTTCCAAGTCTGATATTAATATAATAAATAAAAGTGGGCTCAGAGGACATCCTTGCCTCACTCCTTTCACCAACCAGAAACTATCTCCCACTTGCTCTCCTACTTTTACCTTGCATTTTGTCTCTCTGAAAATTTCCGATACTCTCTTTGTTAATCCCTCTCGTATCCCCTTTTTCATCATAACTTTTTCTATCTCAGCACGGTCTAATGAGTCAAACGCCGCCGTTAGGTCCACAAACATTGCTATCATTGCCCCTTTCTCCCTTTTAATTCTCCTATTTACTAAATATAGTTCAGAATATATATATCGTCGATCACTCCCATCCCTTTTCAAATTCCTGCCTGATTGGGTGGCTATATCTTTTTCTCCACAACTTCTTTATTTGACCTTTCGATAAAACAGTCACATATACTTTATATATTGTTGGCATTAATGTCACTCCTCTATAATCATTAACCTCCTCCCATTTGCCTGTCTTCACTATTGGTATCACTTCTCCTTCTTCCCATGACTCTGGCCACCCCTCTCCTCTCCATACTCTATTGCCCATTATCCATGCCCATTTCTTTAATTCTGTCTCCCCATATTTCCATACTTCATTTGGAATCTCATCTATACCAAGTGCCTTTCCATCTTTCATCATCCCTAATACCTTGACTATTTCCTCTCTTGTAATGTCCTCCTCCTCATCTGTTTCCCTACCATCTTTTCCTCCTTTTCTAACATTCCTCTCTATCCCTCCTAGTATTTCCATAAAATATTGTTTCCATTCTATCATCTCAATATCCTGGTTTACTCTTTTCCTTATCCTTCTCTCATTATTTACCTCCTACCAAACCTCGTCTTCCGTCCTAGCTTCCTAGCTTCTTCTTCAAAACCTTTTATTTTCCTCCTCTTTTTTTTTGATCACACAACTCATCAGTTCAAAAAATAAGAAGCATTACACTATAACTTCCATTAAAATATTCACATAATTTTTACTTGATATATTTCCTTTAATTTGAACTTTCATTTCTGAATATTTGACTCATTAATAACCTTCTAAACTAATTACATAAAATATAAGTTTCAATGGAATCAGATTATAATTAATTAACCAGTTCATAACATGAAAAGCGTTACACAATTATTTTCATTGGAACATTCAAATTATTTCTAGGTTATCTTCTCCTTTAAATTTGAAATTTCATTTTTGTACATTTAATGTATTACTAACCTTTCAAACTAATAAAAAATAACTGAAATATATGTACATATGATCTTGAAAAATGAATTCAAATAGAGTCATTTCACAACGTCACAAGCATTTGAAAAGATTATATAATTGCAATACAGGTATTTTAAAGAAAATGTAAAGTTTAATTATAGCAATAATAACCAATATCCAATTACATAACCTTCAAGTAAATAATCAATTTATGTGACTTGATTGAAAAAAATTTTAATTTAATCTTTATTTAATTCAAAGTTTCTAACAAAATTAATCGACCAATAATTAATTAAACTGTTCACAACATACAAGGCATGAAAATATTATTTTCATTGGAATGTTCAAATAATTTTTACTTCATACTTTTTAAACATTCTGAAAATTGGAATTTTTAATAACTTGTTATACTAATTTTCAACAAAATTTAAACATAGTATTCAGATATAATTTTGAAAATTAAATTCAGATGCTCATTTAAGCATTAATCTATAATTTTCATCGAAACATTCAAATAATTTTTACTTTATATTCTCATTTTAATTTGAAATTTCATTTCTATACATTCAATTCATTACTAACCTTTTAAACTAATTGAAAAAAATATACGTACATATTATCTTGAAAATTGAATTCAGATAGAGTTATTTCACAACGTCACAAGTACTTGAAAAGATTATATAATTGCAATAAAGGTATTTTGAAGAAAAAGTAAACTTTCATTATAAAAGTAATAATCAATATTCAATTACATAACCTTCGTGTAAATAATCAATTTATGTTACTTAATTGAAAAAGATTCAAATTCAATCTTCTTTTAATTTAAAGTTTTTGAACTAAATTAATCAGCCAATAATTAATTAAACTGTTTACAACATAAAAAGAATGAAACCATTATTTTTATTGAAATATTCAAATAATTTTTACTTTATGTTTAAAAAAAATGAAATGTCATTTCTGGAAATTTGAATTATTAATAACTTTTTATACTAATTTGAAAAAAAAATTTAAACATAGTATTCTGCTATAATTTTGAAAATTAAATTCAGATACTCATT
>CAKNXH010056286.1:0-15354 GCA_932178445.1 Andricus quercusramuli
TGCAAATGCATCGCCGTCTGGCGCGAATCCGAAACATTTTTTCGAATAGAACTCAGGGATTCTTTAATGGAGTATCTAAATCTGCAATAAAAAATACAGGTTCCCATTTGAAATTCTGAAGTTACCCACGCCCCCCGTCTCAAAAGGGTGGGGTGTGGAGTAAATGTTTGCGGATCTTAAGATATTTCGATGTCTCAAAATTCCTAGGCGGGTCCTAGTCGGGCTGTTATTGTTTGAATATAACATTTTTAACAATTTTTGTTGTGTTTTTTTCTTAAGGAAAAAAATTCTAAGTTCCATCTTTAAGATATCACATTGGAACAAGTAAAAATAAAGTTATAAAATGATAATTAGTGCTAAATCACACGTGATTTAGATTTAGAAAATGGGTAAGGTTATATTTTTTTTTCATTGCACGTCACTGCTATTTGTAGAAGTATAACTTAGCGTAACTTGTAAGTGTAACTTAGCCTCCTTTACTTCCATTTTTGTAGTTCTATGATAGCCTCTTTCCTGTTCATTGCGTGTTCAAAAAATTAAAAAAAAATTGTGTTCAGTATCTGTCAAAATTCCAAGCAATGTTCGAAAGTTTAAGAAAATTCCCAGGTATTTCACAATAATTCAAAGGATTTCAAGTATTTTAGGATGTTTCAAAAGATTTTAACGTTTCAAGAATATTATTATTCCAATAATAATTTCATCACAATATTCTGAGATGATTTCAAAGGATCTCATAGATTTTAGAGTGCCCTCAAAAATTCCAGGCAATTTCAAAGGTATTTCAAAGGAATTTAAAAAGATTTGAAATTTTAGAAAAATGATCTGAATTATATAATAATTTGAAATGATTCCAAGCATTTAAAAAAATTGTCTTCAGCATCTGTCAAAATTCCAAGCAATGTTCAAAAGTTTAAGAAAATTCCCAGAGATTTTACAATAATTCAAAGGATTTTAAGTATTTTAGGATGTTTCAAAAGATTTTAACGTTTCAAGAATATTATTATTCCAATAATAATTTCATCACAATATTTTGAGATGATTTCAAAGGATCTCAAAGATTTTAGAGTGCCCTAAACAATTCCAAGCAATTTTAAAGGTATTTCAAAGGAATTTTAAAAGATTTAAAATTTAAAAAAAATGATCTGAATTATATGATAGTTTGAAATTATTCCAAGAATTAAAAAAAATTGTCTTCAGTATCTGTCAAAATTCCAAGCAATGTTCAAGAGTTTAAGAAAATTCCCAGAGATTTCACAATAATTCAAAGGATTTTAAGTATTTTAGGGGGTTTTAAAAGATTTTAACGTTTCAAGAATATTATTATTCCAATAACAATTTCATCACAATATTTTGAAATGATTTCAAAGGATTTCAAAGATTGTAGAGTGCCCCCAAACATTCCAAGCAATTTTAAATGTATTTCAAGGGAATTTCAAAAGATTTAAACTTAAAAAAAAATACCATGAATTATATAATAATTTTGTTATAATAATTTGAAATTATTCCAACAACTCTGCATTGTACGAATGAAGTCACTGATTTAATTTCTCTATTTTAATGAGAATAAATAAAATGTCATAAAAAAGTTACATTTCATGTGTCATGTATTGCTTCATTTATTGAAGAATTAATGCAGAATTGTACAAATTTATGCCAAAAAATGAAACAGAAAACAGTATTTACACATTTTTCGTCTTACATTTGTATATTTTTGAATTAATTCCTTTCTTTTTTCTAATTTTAATTCATGTAACACATTCAAATAATATATACACATACGTGCACGAACAAATATATACATTTCAGTTTGCGACCTCCTTGTAGATGGGCTAGTGTCGCTATAAGTGGTCTAACGCACCCATGGGAGTCGACCCTGCCTGGCTCACATAACCACTTTTATGGAGTTGTTTGGCATGGTTTCGCAACCGTTGATGCGAAAAGTGCGACAGCTCTAGATGTTTCTCGCACCATGGAGCATGCAGTCGTGCCATGTAACCTTCTCGTTTAGGGACCATACTGGTATCGTAGAACACTAGCAGGCCGTCATTGAGTCGATCCGTCCAGTTGAAAGTAACAAGATTCCGTCGGTCAACCGCATTTACTCCGTCTTGATTGGCTCCACCAACTCTAGGGTAGTCGGCATTATTGACCGACCCATTGTTGGGAGCCCCGCGCGTTCGATTGTTTTGAACCGCACTTACAACTGCTATGTTTGGTGTTGTCATTGTTGTTCCCACGAGCAGCTAGGGAAAGGGGTTCTTCCATCCTTGAAGAGCCGCGCATCCGAGGATAAGGGTGTATAGTCTGAGATGTCGACCGGTATCCCAGAATCACTGTTTGATACGCGTCACCCAGGTGTCATGCAGCTTTCGGCACGGTTCTTACGCCTTCGCTTAGGGGTTATTCCTTCGGGACCATCCCTGGAAAATGGTCTGCGACTGCTTATTAATTATTGTAACCATATTCAGCAGAAGCCCTTGGTACAGGGACCCTTTATCCGCAACCCGAGGACGTGTTCGGTGGCTTTTTCATAGGTCCTTTGGTTCGATTCCCAAGGAACCAAAATCAAAACCGAATATATATATATATATATATATATATATGAATAGAATAGGATTGAAAAATGCAATTCCTGTGAATACCTGATTTTCCCTTCGTTCTCTTATATCAGAAACAGTATTAGAAAGAAGCAACTGCTATTCCTATCAATACACTTTGAAAAATATAATTTTCTGAGAAACATAATTTTCGATCGAATTTACGTACAATTTATTCAGAATTAGTAAATTATTTACTATGAATGTGCATGTAGAATTATTAAAGTTATATTAAAATTTATTTCATCTACGCCGACCCCTCGCCCTAAGGTAGTGTGTCTATGAAGAGTTGACGCTCTTCACCTAATATGACCTTAGCTATCTCACTCTAATGGTTACGTACTTTCCCTCTCACCTGACCTAGACCACATAACGCTGAAGAGTGGACCCAAGAAATGCACCACGTGCGTGTATGAATAAAATTTGTGACTCGTGGAGTTCACGCCCTTCTCTTCCTTACGAACTTACCCGAGTCGAAGTTTCGTCGTCAGTTTCAACTTCTTTCAGCATCAGCGTTATCCAATGGAAGGTGAAAATATTGAAAACCGCAGTTTCTACTTCTTTCGCCTTCAACGACGAAAATTGGCACAAGTTCTTCTTACTGACTTAACCTTCATTTCAACTGCAAACTATGTTGTGCAGTTTCACCTTCTCTTTCAACGTGATGATTGTTTTCAGGAGAGATATTCAATCGTAATCAATTAAATTTTCAACACACCCTCCACCCACCTGGGGAGAGGGCGAAAGTGGAGTAGAAAAATTAGAAAGCTCAATTTTATTCTTGAAACGCAAGCTTCTCATTTTAACTCTAGGTATGTAAGCAGTCAATGAATTAACTACGAATCAAAAAATTAATAACTACGAATCAAAAAAATTTTGTCGAATGAAACTTACGTATTTTTTCATGGAGATTCTGAATCTTCTATGAAAAATAAAGGTTTCCATTTTGAATTTTAAAGTTAAACTTATTTTTAAACTTGCAAAAAAGTATATTAAATAAAAGATAATATATTTTTTTAATTACCAGCACATATATTAAATTCACTTTTCATAATGAAGCATCGACGCGTTTCAAACTAGTTTTCAGTTCCTTTTAAAGATGCGAAAAATAAAAAAATTTTCGAAGATTTTAAGGGATGACTGAAAAGTCAAGAAAAATAAAATTTCCGAAACTGTAAAATTTCCAAATTGGAAAATTTCCGAGTAATAATACTATGCACATTTTCAAATAAAATTGTGTATCGAGAAAATTTTTTTTTTAATTATTGTTTTTTTAAGTTGAAACAATAATTTCTTCAACTTCAAACATAAAAAAATTTGTTTCCTTGATGAAAATATTTCAATAATAATAAAATATTAATAAAATAAAAATAAAAAATATTTAATTGTTCAAATTTGGAAATTTTCCAATTCGGGATTCTTATATTTCGGCAATTTTATAATGTCAAGAAATTGATTATTCGGAAATGTTCCAATTCGGGAATTTCACAGTGTAGAAAATTTTACTTTTCCGGATTTTTCAGTCGTTCCGATTTTTAAAAATCTGAAAAATGATAAATATTCTAATGGTATCTGAATTAAATTAATCAAATAAATCAATTAATTTATTTAATTTGATTAGTTCGTTCAATTTCATTAAATTCATTAATTTGAATCATTTAATTTATTATTTTAATTAAATGAGTCCGATAATATTAGAATATCAATTTTTTCAGATATAAAATAAATTCGACTGAGTTTCTATTCAATATTGAACTTTTAAAAAATTTGAGTTACATTATCTCGATAAATAAAATGTAAATATTTCAAAATGTACCTGTGATAAAAATTTGCATATCCATCTTAATCAATATACGGAATGTCAAAAGCATAAATTAGTATAAATAATTTGAGAAATAAAAAAAAAGATTACATTAAATAACATGATATTTTTTATCTACTGAATACTCATTTTCTTTTTTAACCTATTGCTCAGAATATGTTAAAAACCATCCACGTACTACTTGAAAATGCTAAAATATAATTATTTTTAATCATTAATAATAAATCAAAAATTGTATTTTTTAACGTTTTAAATAAGCGCGCGAACGGCAGACAATGAAGCGCCATATGCATCGCATGCGCAGTAGTGCAAGGTGCCCACGCTGGGAGCACTGCCTGGATCGCCTGGATTGTGTGACAATTTCGTGAAATACGCGCGCGTTGCTGGTCGTTATTTATTGTTAAATAATCATATCAGTGATCATGGAGAAACCAGCGCGAAGAGGAAGGAAAAAATCTTGGGTCCTCATCTCATGGACGGATTTGGTACAGAAGGATGTAATTCCTACGACGACTCTTCTAGAAGGAAGCAGACAGCCAGGTTTAACGATAACCCTTACGTGGAAGAACAACATAACCAACAAAAAAACAAATCATCCAGCAAAAATAATTGCTATTAGCATTAAGTTACAATTTTTTTCAAAACTATATCAATTGTGCCGCATCATAATGATATAATGATTTGAAAGTGTCAGAATCAAAAAATATAATGACTCTGAAGTTATAGATTAGTTAATTCTTTAAAAAAAGTCAACAATTTGCAAATATTATGATAATTTTTTACATTCTCATCAGAGAACATATTATAATAGTGCCAAGTCTCCCCCCCCCCCCCCCCCCCCCCGTTGCACGGAGAGAAATGGATGGTCAAAGGTAGAAAGTCAAAATTTAGAGAGCCAGTCAGTCCTTCTATATGTTCGAACGGTCCTTCCAAAATTTTTTCGACATAGTTAGAAGGACTCTTATTTTATGGCCAGTCTGATGGTTATAAGAACATCAGATTCACTTTCGGGGATAACTAAGGTATCCCTTTCGGGATGGTCCATACGCGCATCTTTTTTCCACTCATTTCGACCATCCACGAAGGAATAGATAAACCATCGCATATGCTCGATTGCTCGACGTTTGCGCGTCAATTATGCGCGTGAAAATTTGTAGGTTACCGGGTATTGGTAATTGGTGTTTGGTGCCAATTTGCATAACGGACGCGTGGACCGTGTGGTGCTGATCTATCAGATAAGCAGTTTTTATAGTATTCCTAGTAGTTCTAGTGTTGTGCTTGTCGATGTTGCTAGTGTTATTCCCTAGTGTTGTGAATTTAAACGATCGAATTCTGTAAGTATCTACTTTACATAAGTATGTGACATTATTCGAGACAGTTAATACTGATATTTTTTAGGTTATTATACAAGTTTAAAGTCAATTATGATTATTCGAGAAATCACTGATAATTCTAGCTTTAATTAATGCAGTTTAAACTTGATTTGTGACTATTAATTCAAAAATAAAACTTTATCTTCCAGTTGTCACATACTTCCACATTTGAATGCATGCAAGGATAGATGGTCTAGGTCGTCGTATGTAAAGCTCATGCAGAGCTGGAACTGTGGGCAAAATATCATCCAAATATTCAGAGGTAATTATCATTAATTACATTTCTTATGAAAAAGATAATTTTTTATACTCGTTGGTTGAAAGTAGAGCTTCTTACAAATTCTTTTTTTTTTAGAAGGTTCATAATTTTAGTAGAAAATTTATATCACATTTAGTTGAAATTTCATATTTTTTGGTTGAAAATTCTATATATTTTTTTTTATACCATTAAGCCATTTTCCCTTTTGGGCGAGCCTTTAGGGGTAGGCGTGACACTACCCGATCCGGGTAGTGTTTCTAGGTGGATAGTTTCTTGTAGTAAATAACTACAAGTGGGGGCTCACCACACCCACCCATATTTAATCTAGGAAATTCGTCTGCTTGTATTTGAAGTTTAGAAATTTGGTTGGAAAATCTACTATGTGGTAGAAATTTTAAATTTTTTGTAGAAGATTAGTCCTTTCTTACTACAAAATCATTTTTTTAATGAAAAGTCAATTTCTTCAAATGAAAATTTACCTGTTTCATTTATGTTTAAATATTCTTTTTTATATTGTAGAGCTTCACCTATTTTGTTGAAAATTAATGTGGTTTATTTAAAATTCGTCTTTTTTTGTTGTAGAAAATTAATCTCAATTGAAGAGTCAACTATTTGGATAAAAATATGTGTATTTTGTCGAAAATTTATTTCTGGGATTTTTGTTTTGAAAATTCAACTTTTTTGTAAAATATTTTCATAATGATAGTCGATAATTTATATGTTCAATTGAAAAATTAATTTTTTTATAATTTCCCTTTTTTGGAGTACAAAATTATTTCTTAAACTCGAAAATTCAACTATTTCGTTGAAAATTCATCAGTTTTGTGGAAAAAATTTGTTTTTTTTATCGAAAGTGAAACTATTTACTTGTTAAAGAAACTATTCCGTTAAAATTATTATTTTTTGTTGAGGTTTAATCTATTTTATTTGAAAATTCGACCAACTAGTTGAAAGTTACCTTACTTCTTGAAAATTTATCTCTTTTGATTGCAAGTTCAAGTATATGCACGGAGAGGAGTTAACCGCGACCGTTACTGCCAAGTCCGCTGCCGTCGCGCAGAACTTGCGAGTGGGAGGGAGGCAGAAGCTGTTGCTGCGCTCGCATGAACCATTGCGGGCGAACCTCAACCGTTCTGGAGCGTGACCGTAATACGCAGCGTAGCTATAGTTACTCCACTCGCAGTGATAGGTACGGTTTATTCCGCAAGCATTACTACGCGCACCGTTTTTTTCGATGTGGGTAAACCTGGAACTACCACTTTGCCTAGAAAACGTAAGACCTTTGCCATAATTAAGGGCTCATTGAAGGCTCATTTGATAGCCAAAAGCCAGATTTTGGGCTCTGCCACTTACACGCTTAACTCACAAACAATGACTCGAAAATATAATAAATTTCGACGCTTGTGACAGCGAGACAAAAACATTCGAGTACGCGCGACGACGATCAATTGATATCGTTAGACTTCAGACTGTCCAATCCCATTACGGTGGTAACCGCAACGGATCGGGAATCTGGCAGTAACTGTTACTGCGACGGACGCAACAGTCGCTGCAGAATCTTTTACGGTGGCGCGCAGTGACTATCACGGCGTAGGAGTAATATTTCCGTCATCAACTGTCACCGTCGCTGCTCAGCCACAACATGATTTTTCTGCAGAACTCTTGTGGTCGGCGCAGCAACGGTTACGGTGAAAAATGCACCCGCTCTGGTTTACTTCTCTCCGTGTGGTTGTTAATTCAACTGTTTGATTGGAAATTATTTTTCATGAAATTCTACTATTTAGTTGAAAAAAAACTCTTTTTTGTTGAAAATGATCATCTTATTGGAATTTCTAGTTTTTTTGTGCTTGAAAATGCAACTATTTGGTTGTGGTTTAATCATTTTGGTTTGAATATTCGACCATTTGGTTGGAAATTCATTTTGCAGTTTGTAATTCAACTATTTGGCGAAAACTTCATAACATTTTAAAAAATTCATCTCTTTTGCTTGAAAGTTTTCAGCTATTTGCTTACAAATGCAAATGGTTAAAATTATTTTTTTTTTAATGCAATAAATTGATTGGAAATTAATCTTTCAGGTTGAAAATTCACCTGTGCCGACATAGAAAGCTCTTTACAGGATGAAGTTGCAGGCGATCTGTGTATGTCCTAGAGTCCATTTTGAAGTAAGTTTTAAGGATGTTACAATTGTTACAAATGTTCTGTTCTTTTATTGTATTTGATAGTCCTGGAATAAAAAGTGGCCTGGTGGTACTTCCCATAAACTACGTTGCAAGTTTGAAGAGGGGGCGGGATCGGGGGGCTAAAAACTCAAAACCAATAAGAAAATCCAACTTCTTGGGTAAAAGTTATTAGTTTTTTATTGAAAAGGCTACTATTATAGTTTTGGTTCTGAATTATTCCGATTGATTAAAAATTATATTATTTTGTTGAAAATGCAACTTCATTGTTGAGAAGTCATTCTTTTTTATCAAAAATTCGACTACTTTGTTAAAAATTCAATTTGTTAGTTGAAGGTTCATTTCATTGGTTGAAAATTTAACTATTCTAATGAAAATTTGTTTCATGTTTGGTTGAAAATAAATCTTTTAAACTGACAGTTAAACTGTTTTATTTTTGATTAAAAATTTCTTCATTTCAGGTAAAAATTAAACTATTTGGTTAGAAATTAATCTTTTTTAGTTGAAAGTTCAACTTTTTGGTTAAAAATTCGAGTATTTCATTTCAAATGAACTTTTATGGTAAGCATTATACTGTTTTGTAGAAAATTCATCTTTTTGCCTTGAAAATTAAAGTATTTGTTTGAAAATTTAATTTTTTAGTTGAATAATCATTTTTTTATGTTGAAAATTCAACTTTTTGTAGATAATTATTGGATAATTATCGGCCAAAAAGACAAATTATAATTTGTCTTTTTGGCCGAGAATTCATCTTTTCAGTTGAAAATTCAACAACCTCGTTGAAGAATCATTTCTATTGTTAAAATTTTTTTTATCGGGAAATTGTACTTTCTTATGTTTGGTTAAAACTTCATTCTGTATATTGAATAAGTTGAAAAATCTTATTTTTTATAGACAATTAATTTTCTTTGTCCAAAATTCAACTCTTTGGTTGAAAATTCAACTGTTTGGTAGAAAATTCAAATATTTTGCTAAAAAATCTTCTTTTGGGTAGAAAATTATCCTTGTTTGTTAATAGTTTAACTTTTAATTGAGAATCTTATTAAAAATTCATCTTTTATTATTGAAAATTATCTTTTTTGATCAAAATTAATTTTGTTGTTGTTGAAGGTTCATCATTTTGGTTGAAAATTTAACTATTTTAATTAAAGTTGGTTTCATGTTTGGTTGAAAATTAATCTTTGAACTGTCAATTCAACTATTCCATTTTTGGTTAAAAATTTATCTCTTTTAGTTGAAGGTTCAATTTTTTGGTTGAAAATTAAAAAATTTCATTTTAAAGGAACTTTTATTGTGAATATTCTACTGTTTTGTAGAAAATTTATCTTTTTGGCTTCAAAATTAAATCATTTTGCTCAAAATTCATGTAATTTGTTCTTTTATTGAAAATTCATTTTTATTGTAGAAATTATTATTTTTCAATCCAAAAATTTCACTATTCCATGTTCGGTTTAGAACTTCATCTTGTATATTGGATACGTTGGAAATTTGTATTTATTATGGAATACTCAATCTCCTTGGTCGAAAATTAATCTTTTCGGTTGGACTTTTAACAATTTTTTTGCCGTTCAAATTTATTTTTTCAATTAGCTTTTATCTGAAAATTTTAATATACCATTTTTGGCTGAAACTGTATCTGCATTTGGCTGAGAATTCATCTTTTTGGGTAAAAAGCTAACATAGAAGAAATAACAGAAGTGGATGTTTGCAAAAGGTAAATTTATTATTTAAATTTATTTATTATTCGGAAATCGCTGTAAAGATTACAATTTGTTTTGTTTTTTTTCTGTGAATTTTCTTTGTTGAAAATTAAAATTTTTGGTTGAAAGTTCATCTATTTGATAGAACATTCATACATATATTTGATTAAAAATTCGTCTTTTTGGTCAATAAATTATTCTTGTTTGTTGATAATACAACTTTTTGGTTGAGAATCTTGTTCAAAATTGATCCTTCTTGATTAAAAATAACCTTTTTTGTTGAAGCTTCTTCTTTTCCGTGTTAAAAGTCCACCGTTTCTTAAAACATTCGACTTTCTAGCTTCAAAACTTCAGTCTTTTGTTGAAAACTCATCTTCCATGGTAGAAAAGTCATCTTTCTTGGTTTGAAATGAACTTCTTGAATAAAAATTCAACTTTCTTCCAAAGGCCTGCCAGGCCTCGATAACATCATTGATTTAAGTTATTGATTATGCTTATTGATTATTTACTTTTTTCTAGGGAATATTTATTGGACGGATCACACACTCAGAAATCTATAGGCAAGCGACAGTTGTAAGCGTTATCAGTTTAAATGCGTTGAAGTCTTAAATAATTATATTAAAAAATGTATTCCACGTTTTATATACAATGTTTGACCATAATTGCATTAGTTTTCAAATTTATCTTTAACGAAGGCTTTACAGAAGTGTGATTTACGTACGGATCCACGAAGAGACTGTTTTCTGATATAAGTTCTATATATATATTTATGCTTTTTATTCTAAAAATAAAACTATGCATTTATAACCACAATTTTTAACGAACTTTAACCCATTCATCATTAATTGAAATATTTTGTTTAATTTTAAGGCTGTGTATGAGAAGGGTTACGTGAGGGTTTCTCATTTTTTCAATACATATACTGTTTTTGAATACGATATAGAATATTTTATACTCTGCATCTGAATTAGTATGAAATTATTCTAATTACATAGTGCGATGACTTTTATCAATTGATAAATAGTCCGAAGTATTTCTATACCAATCTTCAGTAAAAACTACTAATTCGTAGAAAAAAAACGTTCAAAATTCAATTCATAAAAAGAATTTTTTCTTATTAATTATATTTGTTGCGATTTCACTACAAATTAGTAATTTTTGATTGAAGATTATTATTAGAATGCTTACTATAAATGAATTGATAAAGGATATTTGGCTTTCATAAATGGTAATTTTAACCATATCTGATTTTTGAATCGACCCTGTGCGACAATCGAATTTTTCCTCCTAAAATATTCATATTGATATTCCGGGATAATCATGTCGACCCGCTGAAATGATCGAATCGACCATTCGAGCTGATGAAATCGACTGTATTGAGATGATCGAAGCAGTCGCCCGAGGTGTCCAAATCTATCCTAAACATTGACCAGGTTGACCCTTTGAGAAAATCGAATCGACCATCTGAGACGATCGAGTCGTATGTTTGAGACAATCATATCGATCCTTTACTATGATCAGGTCAGCTATCTCGAGATGACCGAGTCGACCGTTCGAGATAATCGAGTCGGCACTTTGAGATGATCGATTTGAACCTCTTGTTTCAACCTTCTAGAGATAGTCGCTTTAGCCATATGTAAGGACTGTCCTATAGTTGACCCTGCAATATGGTCGGTCTGCACATCTAGATGGCCAAACAGACCTTCCATTTTTCTCCGTGTGTTGTCAAATGTCCACGTTTTGAGACCTCCTGAACCCGAAAAACGGCTTTCCGCGAATGAGTCTCTCTGTACGGATGTATGTATGTGTGTATGTAGATTTTTAGTCTTAGCACGATCAGAATTGACATACTGAATTGGGCTTTGGTATACTCTTTGAGTGTCCTGAAATAAAGTTCCAGTACGTCAGCCAGGTTTGAGACCGCTTCCTTTCAAACTAAAAAATTCTATGTACGGTTATTAGTAAAACTCAAAAAGACGAACGATTTATTATAATTTCCTTTTTTGATGAAAAAAAATTACTTTAGTTATAGTATTCACAAGATTCCAAAAAACAAACAATAATGAACATTTAAGCCAAACAACGCATAATATGAAAAAATGTCAGAAAAAGAAAGTCGTTGCTTTTTGAACAAGCTACAAGATTTTCACGAGAACTTTTCGAATTTTCATGGAAAATCACAAATTTAAATTTTCATCGCACAAAAAAATAATGAAAAATAAAAATTCCCATTTTACGAGCAAACTATGAAAGGTACAAAAAAAGATGAATCAACAAAAATTGTACATCCAAAAAAGATTCACAAATTTGTTATAAATCACATTTTGACAAGAAGCGTAGTTTTTGCTTCATTCGTAAGAAACAATATTTTAATTAAAGAATTACATTTTTGGTCAAGTGAAACAAGCTACGAAAAAAATAAATAAACAAAATTTGTTCACCCTAAAAAGAACTACCAATTTGTAATTATTAGTTTTTTGGAAGGATGCGTAGTTTTTATTTCAATCGTGAAAAATATTATTTACAAATGAAAAATTACATTTTCGGAAAAACGACGCAAGCTACGGAAAAAAATTCATCCACGAAAGTTGCTCACCCAAAAATTATCCACAAATTTGTAAAAGTATTATTTTACAGCTAACAGAGATGAGTTGGACCATTTGATTCTTACTAGCTCGGAAATAGTACTCGATGAGCTTGATAAGATTTTTGCAAAAGAATCGTTGCCCGAAAAAAACAACAAATTTCTCAAAAAGACAAGAACTTAACAAAAAGAAAATTGAAGGTTTCAAGATATCAAACATCCAGAAAATGAATACGACTATAAAAAAGATCGATATATATTTGAAAATATTGAGTTTTCGAACAAATTGGCGAACAATAAGGCAACAGCCACAAAAAATGCCTTGCTGGTTCGTTTGATGATTTATACCAAATTAAGATATTTCGTGATAGACTTTACTAGAAATATATGGAATTCAAAATATTGAACCTAATTTTAAAATTTATTTTTTCTTGTGCGAAAATAGCAAATTTAATTTCCTTCTTTCGTGAGTCTGTCGACTCCCAGAGAAAATACTGGTGAATTACTTAAATTGCTCACCCAAAAATTTGCGAAAAAAACTTATGTACTTTGCAATGGAGAATCTGAATCTGCAATAAAAAATATAGGTTTGCATTGCAAATTTTATAGTCACCCTTCCTACCGACCCCAGGGGGTGGGGTTTGGGGTAAATTTTTGTGGAGTCGTGTTTGTTACTCGAAAATAAAAAATTTTTATGACGGATAATTTTTTTCGTTGGATGCGTATTTCTTTATATGTATATTAGGGTGGTTCTTATTTATACTTCGTGGATTTTTTTTCTCGAATTTCTCTGCTCTCACACCCCAGTTTTGTTTGAATGCCCCAAAAAAAATCTCCAAATTTGAGCAAAATCGGTTAATATTTAGGGTTCTCGCAAAAACCATGAAGTTTCCCATTGATTTAACATGGCAAAAAGTCAGCTTTTTGTAAATCTAATATTTAAACGTGATAATATGTTACAAATCATGAATTTCGATGTTGAATAATTTTAAGCCACTCTTACGGGTCCCCAAAGAAAACCCCCTAAGTGACAAATGTAAATTTTTACGTAATATTGCGGTTTATTGACGCTTTTAAAAGTTTTTTAAAAATCAATAATCATTGGTCAGTAATTTACGAATATTCAGTCATTTGTTAACTAATATTCAATTGCTTAAACAATTTTTAATTTGTTTAAATATTTGTTTTTTTCAGTTAACTGGCAAAATGAACGTATTTTATAGAACCTGTTATATCACTGGATTTTCGACAAATTTTAATATTTTTAAGCACTAATTTGTTTATAATGAATAACCGTGGATGCTTAAACAAATTGAAATTATTTAAACAATTTTTTTGTTCAAATATTTTTTTGTGCTATTTTTCGAAAGACTGAAATATTTTTATGTTCTACTTTGCTTTTTAAGAATACTCAAAATGTTTAAACAATTTAAAAATTATTTTTAAAAAACTTTTAAAAGCATCAATAAACCGCAATATTACGTAAAAATTTACATTTGTCACTTACGGGGTTTTCTTTGGGGACCCGTAAGAGTGGCTTAAAATTATTCAACATCAAAATTTATGATTGATTCTTATTCTCTGATGAGTTCTGAACAATATATTAAAACGCGGAATTATTTGTACATTTTATCGCGTTTAAATATTAGATTTACAAAAAGTTGACTTTTTCCCATGTTAAATCAATGGGAAACTTCATGGTCTTTGCGCGACCCCTAAATATTAACCGATTATGCTCAAATTTGGAGGAGATTTTTTTTTGGGCATTCAAACAAAACTGGGGGGTGAGAGCAGAGAAATTTGCAAAGTGAAAAATAAGGGCCACCCTAATGTATATATTACGTTAATGATTGTGAAAAACGCTGAAATGAAGGTGAGAACAAAATATCGTTTCAACTTCATTTCGACTGCAAAACTTGTAAAAACGGTAACAACTACAACTTTTGCAGTCGAAATGAAGGCGAAAATACATTAGCTGACATTGAGATTTTAACTTCATTTCGTCTTCATTCACCTTCATTCATGAAAGTGAAAGAAGTTGAAACTGACGACGAAACTTCGACTCGGGTAATTATCTTACTCTAATGGTTACGTACTTTCCCTCTCACCTAAGCTAGACCAAGTAACGCTGAAGAGTGGAACCAAAAAATGCAACACTTGCTTGTATGAAGAAAATTTGGGACTCGTGTTGAAACGGTTCAGTATAAAATAAATATTTTATACTTATAAAATTTACTTAAGAGCGGGTAAGAAATAAAATAAATACGCTACTGAATGACTTGCGAATTCCTGGGCGAAAGAGTTATATAGATCGCATGTAACACTATGCGAAACAGGTGCGGTTTCGTGCGCAACCGGTACGATAAGTGGGGATGCGAGGACCCGCGACGACGGGACCTGTGTGATTACCAAGGATCACTCGAATCGCCAGTCTGCGCTGAATAGTTCTGGAGAACACTATGTTCAGCGTTCGACTCTTCGTTTGCATGCTCGTCTAGGTGTTTTTGCTCGCCGATTTAGAAGGTCGCTATTTAGGACATGGGAGGTAAGGGACTCGAATGGAAACATTAAAAAACTTTAAGTGATTTCTTTTTGCAATTCCTTGGCTGGAATTTTTAGGATATTTTTCTATATATGACTTTTAGTGATTGACCGAACTCATAACTTTTCATGGTCAGGACTAATTGGAGCTAGATTGGAGACTCACGTTGCTCATTCTTCTCCAACCCACTAAAATGTGGGAGATTAAGAATGCCAATGTAGTGGCTTCAAATTGGTCTTGATTTTTTTTTGACAGTTTTGGGTTTGCGGAAGAAATTTTGATAGTTAATCTGTGATG
>CAKNXH010056288.1:5213-15262 GCA_932178445.1 Andricus quercusramuli
GGGCAGGAAGGCACCCCTGTGATAGGGCACAAAAAATAACTTAGGTCACACACGAACCCCTTTCCCAGGTGTTGTGGGGCCGGAAGGCACCTCTGTTACAGGTCAGATAAATAACTTAGGTCACACACGACCCGCTTTCCCAGGTATTGTGGGGGCGGAAAGGCATTCCTGTGACAGGTCACAGAAATAACTTAAGTCACACACGACCTCCTTTCCAGCCTATCGTGGGGGCGGGAAGGCACCCTCGTGACAGGTCACAGAAATAACTGAGGTCACACACGACCTCCTTTCCAGCCTATCGTGGGGGCGGAAAGGCACCCCTGTGATTGATCACAGGTATAATGTTGTTCATCCACCTACCTGTACAATAGATCTTTGTTTTTTCATTGTATCTCCATTGGTTTCGGCTTGGTACCTACTCACGTTCTTCACCGCGGGAAGGTTGGAGTATTTTGAAGAACATTTTTTTTATATTTTGTAATATTTTTAATTAATTTTTTCTTTGATTTTCAAAAATTTTATTATTGCGAAATATATTTGCATTTACTTCAATTGAGAACGCTGATTATAATCAATGGCCAGGGTAGCATACTTTAATATTTGCGATTAGTTCTTTAAATGGATCAGCATCTATTTTCTTGAGCCGTCGCGTCACCGCCACAAAAATTCGCAGAGGTGATCTGCAAGATTGCTCTTGTGCACTCCTCCTCGTGAGAAGAATCGTCGCATCCACCGCCAAGATGAGTCGATGTTTTGAGTGTGTGCTCCGGTATCGTTATTCACAAACTCCTCGGAATGATTAACACTTTGGTGAACAAATCCATGATCTTCGAGATTGACATAGCCCTTCCAGCAATCGGTGTGAATCTCTGTCTTTCCTGCTACATGCGTTTTTATTAATCTGATTAGAGTAGCCTGATCTCTCTTGGTATCGGGACAGATTTCCAACCGATAGTTGTAAGGATGACCTCTGTGAATGATTTCGAGGATCCATGAGCCTTCAACTATCCGTCCTTTCTCATTTTTTCGACGGCCGATTTTACACTCATCTATTTCAACTACTTCTCCAGCACGTCCAATGCTACCTTCCTCTTCGAAGTGACTGTCAAGAGCAACCATGCAGATCTCCCGAAAAAAAGAGAAGCGGTCTGCAACAGTTTCTCGCGAAATCGACTGACCTTCGACAGTACTACTTTTCCGGATGGTTTGTTCAAAATTGAAGCCTACAGCGAAACAATAAGAAATAAGCATACATGCCGCTGCGGAAATGTGACACCTCTCAAACCACGTATTTTCCGCAAAGTGTAACGATACTGACCTGCTTTATAACAGAAGTGGTGGAAAAGCCTAATTTAGTGAAAGAATTAATGGCGTAGAATTAATCACGTAAACAAGACGTAAAATTGCTATAGATGACTGTTCATTGAAAATATCGTTAATAACAATGAAAAAATTTTATTGAGTGCCACACTTTCTTGATGAAATATAATAAAACATGTGTTTAACATGCATTTTCAATGAAGATAATTTGTTTTGTTGCGGTTGAGCACCGTTTGAACATAATTGTTTGTATAAATTGTTCATAACAAATGACTTGAATCTCAAACTAAATATTCATGTTCCTGAAGTGCATCTGCAATGATTCTAATAGATAGCGACTTCTCTCTAGTCTTTCCTCCGGAGGAAAAAAGTAATATTTGTAAAATGTCCAATTCTGACGTTCCATTTGTATAAATGATAGATTTTATGAGAGGAAACTGAAAAAATCGGTCTGAAAACGACCTGCAAGAGTTAATCTTGAGCTTAAAAAAAAACATGGAAATCGCCACTGTGCGACGTCGCAAATCGTCAAAAACGTGTTAAACCTACCACCTCCTGGCAGTGTGATGTATTGTTTGAATGAGACAAAAGATATTCCCTGAATAACGAAACCTGCTAGAATTACAGTTACTAAATTTTAGATGTATAATTCAGTTTCAATTTAGCTCATGTCCTCCATCAACGTTTGATTCATTTTATGATGTTCCACGGGATATCTAAGGGAACATAGAGATAGAGGAGACAGTATTGTTTAATAGACGAACGTGAATTTAATGCAAGTAATAAGCATTGAGATGTATAGCCTAGTATCGATTCCTTCATCTTGATGCCTGTTGGCCTATTATTCACAGTGAGAGGGTAAACTAATATAACCATAATATTGCCATCATTAATATCATCTCCATCATCAGTGAAATGGTTCTCGCCTCAAGTCATATAGTTCACGATGCAACGACATTACCACCTGTTGTTCATTTCATAACGACTAGAAATGTGTAATAAGAGCTGCCGGCCTGAGATATGAAATTACATAAATGTTGACATAAATGTTGCTTGAATCAAAAAATCTTTTTTTCTGGGATATTCATGGAAATTTAGTTGAATCAAGTAAATTTTGGATATATTAATATAATTCCATTTCAATTAAATAGAAGTTTTGGTTAAAGCTGACGAAAGATTTGATTGACACAATCATTAATGTTGGACCAACCAAAAATTTTGTTGCTTACAAATAAGCATCTTCTGTGGTTCAACCAGCAAGAATTTTGGTAACTTAGTTGAATCGTTTTCTGACTACACATAAGGAATTTAATTGTATTACATATTTATATGTTCATAACTAAAAAGTCAAAGCAAAAAATAAACTATTCAAACAATTACGTTTTTCAACTTGCATTGGTTATTACCTCACAAAGTTAAAAGTTGACAAAAAGTGAAAAATTCCAGAAAAAGCCGCAACTATCTAGCATTGCTATAGAAGAAGATGTTATAAAAAAATAATTTACTTGAAGAATTATATTTATTAAATTTCACTAATTATTAAGTCACTCTGAGCGAAAAATGAACAAAAATTAGAATAATAAGAAAAGACGCAAACGTCTGGCTTTATTGAAAGAGGATATTATTGAAAATAATGATACATTTTTCAACCAATTATGTTTCTTATCTCGAATTAATTATTGCCTCACTCTGATTGAAAATTCGATAAAAAGTGGAAAATTAAGGAGAAATTCAACTTTCTAGCATTATTCTGAGAGAATATTATTGTAAATGAGGACAAATTATTTAAAAAATTATTTCTGTTAGAGTTAATTGATCATTGCCTCGCTATGACCGAAAAGTTGAAAATAAGTTGAAAAATTCGGAAAAACAGCGACCCTCTAAATCAATTCTGGAAGAAAATTGCTGAGAATAATATGAAATTATTTACAAACAATTTGTGTTTTTCGCGCCAGAAACTCGCGATACCAAATGGTTCATTTTTATGGTGTTTTTGAGACCCTATAGAATTAAATATAAATTATATTCGAGATATAATTTTTGAAAGACTCATTTGATGGGGGGAGGATTAAAAAAAATTGAAGGGTGATATGGGTGAAAAACACCTTAGCCGACAGTGAAGGGTCTTCCTAATTTATGATCCGCCCACGAATTTCTACCTTTCAGGTATTTTTTGTGGATTAGCATAAAGTTATACACATAATTGAATCTTTAGTGTGTGCTAAAATCTTGTTTAATGGCGTTGACCTTTGGATTTACTTGATTTTAAATGTGGACATATACAGTTTACTGCCTTCACTTTCACAAGTAACATGAAGAATAGACGCACCCGTTTATTATGGTGTCTATATTCTATATAATCCCCCTTTGCGATTATCATTTATGGCAAATAACAGATTTGTACACATTTGACTATTGATTTAAATACAATTAATAAATTCAGTTTATAATCAAATCCTTTCGATAAATTATTATAATGAAATGTATTGTTACTTATTTTTAAATTTCTGTAAACTAATAAAATATTTATCTTAATTAGTATCTATTTCAAACATTGAAAAATATTTTCAAATGTTATTTTTCAATCAATGTTTATGAATAGTTTATTATAAGTTTATCATATAGTTTATTATCAAATAAAATAACCAGTTCCCGTGGATAAATTGGGATACCGTAAAACTCATTTATTTTATGTTAGGTTACTACAGTAATATATATTTTAATACTAGGGTATCTGATTCTAGTTTTATTATTTTTATTTTTGTACTTGAGGAAGGTTACTTCCTCGATAACACTACCATTTAACTACAATTTAACCACACTGAAAAAAAAGATTAGTTGGGACAACAAATAAAATTGTTGGGATAACTATTTTAGTTAGTAAATAATGGTACTGCTATTTAGTTAGTTGTGAGAACTAGTTTGTCAAAACGACTGTCTGTAGGTAGTTGAACTTACTAATGTAGTTTGTCATGTCTACTAACAAACTTGTAGGTATAACTATTTTCTTTTCATTACAGAGAGTAATTATAATATCTGTCACTAGACTATCGAAATCTGAATTGAAAAGATCACAGTCGGCATGCGGGCATCTTTTTTGAGGACATCTTAGGGACGCTGATGTCAGTTCAGCTGATAAGAGTTCTAAAAAAATATCTCCCTTTGCCCACTGGGATCTTTATAATTGCAGTTGCACTTTGTAGGTTAGGATTTCCAGTAATAAAACTTAAAACTGGTTTGATTTTTCAATTTCTTATACATACCTTCAAATGCTTCGATATAATCCCCGAAGCTTAAACTTTGCAACACTTTTGATACTTCCATCAATAAATGATTAACGAAATATCAAGTGAGCAACGAGTTGTGACGGCCATGTCTAAACGTTCTCCCTCGTTCTACCGCATGTATGTTGGTACCTTTGTCGCATTCTCAATCGTACCAACCAAGGTAGAAAATAAAATAGTTATACCACCTACTTAAATTTGTCAGAGAAATCAATTAATAGTGCAGATGACTAATTTATTAGTAACTCTGACTACTAAAACGTTACAAATGTAAACTAGTCACGAGCACTACAAACGGCTTCCTAAACCGACTACTTGATTAGTTGGCGTTACTAACTGCACAGTCGTAAGAACCAATGAGTGCTTAACTAATAAAAAGGTAGTAGCCCCAACTATTCATTTTTCTCAGTGCATACAAGAGAAAATACCTCATTTATTGAATTTAAATAAGCCCGGGTTCGAAGTTAATGTCGCAGTGAAACGCTTTTCACCTAGAGATGGGGAGTGGCGTCAAATGACGCCGACCCCTTCGGTCATCTGACCGATTTCTCGTCATCCGACTATCAGGCCAAACATTCTGATCTTTGATTTGCCCAGCTCTCTGGCACTAAAAGCTAAAAATGGGCACACATTTGACTGTCCTGCGCGTTAGTACTTAAATTGCCCGAGCGTAGCGCTGATTACCTATAGGGCCGACTTTCTTGAAAATACATGGCAAAATTGTCAACATTTGAAGTTTTTTTATATTGTCTGGTTGTTGATTAGTCCTTTTTTCGTTTTTTTTCTGCTGAAAATGATCAGTGATACATAATTAATTGAAAAAACATTAAACATGGTGAAGTGTTTAGCAGTGAACTGTGATTCTGGTTACAAAAAGAAACGGAGTTCGGAGGAGCAAACTCGCAACGGTTTTTTTATGTGCCAAAAGACAAAGTGTCAATCAAAAAATGGTAAAAAGTAATTTTGAGGGATGACATTAAAGTCAAAGAAGGTCAAGCGGTTTGTGAGAGACATTTTGCAGAAAGTGACATTATCCGCGAAAGAACAATTAATGGTCCTGACGGAACTGTTTTAGGAACGGTACGTTATTGTATGAATTTAATTATCATATTTATTTTCCTATGTGTATATATTGCTTTTTTTATTATGTACTTTGAAATAAAAATTCCGCCCGAGTTTAAACATGAATTCTTGGCATAAAATTAATAGCTTGGAAAAAAATTATAATTTAAAGAACTGAATAATATCTTCAGCTTCAAAAAATATATTTTCTATTTACAATTTGTAAAATTTCAAAAAATAATGCAAATAATTTGGATATGAGTATCAATAATTCAACATATTCTCTTGGCATACTATTTTATATTGGCAATTATTTCAATTTGAGAACGCGCTATACTCATTTGTGGTAAAAATATTTTTTTATCATAGCTGATCAAAAAAAAAAAAAAAAAAAAAAGAAAGAAAGCTGTAAGCTAAAGAAAATGTCAAAGTTTTATTCTAAATAAGATTATAGAATTACAGCATACATTTAAAAAATTTAACTGATTTAATTGTTGAAAATTTAACTAATTTGAAGAATTTAACTAATCTAAAGAAAATATAAACGTTTTTTTGTATATAACACTACATATTATTACTGTTGTGTTTTACAGAAAGTTATAATTTTTTGAAATGCTTGTTGCATTCATTTTATTTATTGAAATTTCATATTACATATAAGATTCATAAGGATTATACCTTTTTAATTTAAAAATTGCCTTTTTTATTAATCTCATATACATACCTCTTGATTATTGCCATTTTTATAACGTTGTGGCTATTTGTACCGCTAGCGGTACAAATAGTGTGGGTATCTTATTTAGCCCGCTAGCGGTACGAATAGCGATTGCACCTCGCTATGGCTATTTGTACCGCTAGCGGAAGGAATAACGTGGGTATCTTATTTAGCCCGCTAATTGTATGAATGATTGAATGGTAAGGGTATGTTGTTCAGACCGCTAGTGGGATGAAAAATGAAAGTATATTTATTTAACTAACTAATTTTAGTCAGACCGTGCCCATTAGGAAATCGAAATGATGGTGTCATTGAATCGTATTGAGGTAAATGTCATTGCTTGCTACATAACCTCAATTTCTGAGCTGACAGGCACAGGCTTGACAGACTTATGTTTCCGCGGGAAATTTAATATTATTTGTCAGTGAAGATCAACACAATTACTTTCAACAATTTTTTTTGGATAAGGTATTTCGCATTCGAGTAAAATATTTCTTACCGCTAGTCTTAACCCTAATTATAATGGAAATAGTTATAAGAGAGATAAAGACGAGTACTCTGATTTTTTATTTATTTTTTAAATGTTTAATAATTACATTTCTCATTAACCAGGTGAAATTTTCGCATATGTAAATAATTCTTTTAGTGGAGGTACTGAGGCTTTTTATTTACAAAAATAATGAATATAGGACAAATTTATTTAAACAAAAATATCTGAATCACAGGGAGGTACATATGGGTCGAAAAGAAAAGTGAAGGTCTGAAATTCAATTTCATGTATAATAAAGCTTTATTTACATTGCAGTCTATGTTGAAAACTTATAAGGTACCTCAAATTTAGTGGTGTACATTTAAAGTAATTTTATACAAGAATATTTACAAATTGGTGACAATTTTTTTACCAATTATATAATCCAGCCGCCACTAACACTTCTGTTAGCACTGAGAGGGTAAATTTAGCTTAACATATCGAGAAAGGCCCCCTGATTATGAATATTCATGGCATTGTTTCTAAAATGTGGTCTTTAATGGTTTAAACCGACTTTCTTAACAAATACCGTAGTTATAAACAACAAATCTGTAACATAGGTTTTGGAAAGTCTGAAACAAGACAAAACTTTTTGCCCAATACACTTTTTGTACAATTTACCCATTACAGGTTAGAACGCTTTAAGTGGAAAACGGTTAATTATACGAAAATTGTTTGAACAGAAAAAATTCTTGTCTTGATACAAGCATTTTCAAACAAATTTTACAGCATTTCATTTTTTAAATTTTACCCAACTTTCAATGAATTTTGACGTTTTTTTTAATGACCGCAGGGCTTTCGGGTATATCAAGTCAATGCGGAAATTTTGATTCGGTTAAAGCAAAATGTTGTATTTAACAACAAAGTAAACAATATTTCAATCCTAACTCTTCCGATGTACTTTTTTAAAATCTGTTTCCAATATCTGCGAATTGACTGAAGTAGAGCGTAAGTCAGTGTAATTACTATCTAGCAATAGTTTTCAGTAGGTTAGCATGAGCAAAACAATTGTTTCTAATGTTTATAACAAATTAATGAACGAAAGCCATTTTTTGTGATTCGCAATGATGAGTTCTGTGAAATTCGGTTTTTATATAGAATATAAAAGAAATTTATGCCTATATATGATGATTCTAAAATATTTGCTGTTTGGCAATTATTCAAATAATTTCTATAAACAAATACATAGTTTTTGTATGTCACAATGAATAAGCTCCATTTTTTTGAAGAATCGACCAAAAGTGTCTTGCCAATGACTCCTTGCTGTCATTTTCTTCTAATTAACAACAACTGGTAATTATTTGAACAATATCTATAAACAAATTCACAATTTCAACATTATTCAATGAATAGGGCTAACTTTTTTGCGGAACCCACTAAAAATGTATCGTTAGTGACTCATAGATGCAATTTTGTTCAAACTGATATAAAATATTATTTTTTCAACAATTTTTATAAATAAATAAACAGTTTGTCCATTTTTCTATGAAAAGTATTAATTCTCTTTGTGGAATCAACAATAAATGTCTTGCCAATCGTTCCTTTTTGTCACATTTTCCTAATGAGGAAAGTGTGGATTCCTTAAATGACATTTATGTACAAAATTCACAGTTTGACCATTCTTCTATGATACATTTTTTCTTACTCTTACATACTAAAAAATATTGCTAGATAGTTATTACACTGACTTAAGCTCTTCTTTAGTCAATTCGCAAATCTTACAAAAAAGGTACATCTGAAAAGTTAGGATAAAAATATTGTTCATTTTGTTGTTAAATGAAAAATTTTGGTTTAGCAAAATATAAATTTCAGCACTGACTCAATATGCCCGGACATCTTACAGTCATTAAAAGGAAACGTAAAAATCCATTGAAAATTGTGTTGTGGACAGACTTTTGTCCACAAAAAAAGCTTTTGGCTACACGGTGTGACGTATCAAATTGATTGCTGTTCAGTACAATACTTTTAACACCAATCCCAATTCAATCCCAAGTCATTTGAAAAAAACTCCTTAATTAGGTTTCGAATTGAAAATATTTTTAGATATTTCATTTGCAGTTACATTTCTTACAGAACCATGTTTTAGTTTTTGGAAATCTTTTAAGGTTCATGCAAGAAAAATCAAACCAAGATCTAACTAAAATCTAAAAACTAACATCTAACAGATGCCTTATCTTCTGCTAAAATTTCAGAGCAGCAAGCACAATTTTGTGTATAATCATATTAATAATTAATTATTGAATATATCGATGGGTCCTAAAAGAATCTACGCAACTCGCAGCGACGGATAGAAACTACGTGTCTGGCGCGCTCTATACTAAGTATACTTATCTCCACTGGAATCATCAAGATTCTCGTTCATTGTTTGACACATTTTTGAAAACTCTAATTGATTTTTATTTTAAAGTGATCTATTTGACACGAGAGTGGATTGTCATCTGAACAGAAGTTGTTAATAACAGGAGCAAAGGCAGTGGAGCATAAGAATGAGAAATGTCATTATTAAACATTTAAAAAATAAATAAAAAATCAGAGTACTCGTCTTCATCTCTCTTATAACTATTTCCATCATAATTAGGGTTAAGACTAATGGTAAAAAATATTTTACTCGAATGCGAAATACCTTATCCAAAAAAAAAAAAAAATTGTAGAAAGTAATTGTGTTGATTTTCACTGACAAATAATATTAAATTTCCCGCCGAAACACAAGTACGCCACTTGCCACTTAACGCTACCATTCACCTGTCGCACCTGTCAGACCTGTCTAATGTCAGCTCAGAATTCATGACTTCAATTTTGCTTCAATTCAATATCATCCCATAACACCATCATTTCGATTTCTTGATCACTGAATAAAATTAGCAAGTTGAATAAATACTGCTCTCATCCGGCTAGCCGGATCAATAAAAAATGTTATTAGTAAATATTTAAACAATAAATCAAAAATCAAATTACTTGTCCTCATCTCGCTTATCACTATTTTCGTCATAATTAGGGTTAGGACTAGTGGTAAAAAATATTTTACTCGAATGCGAAATACCTTATCCAAAAAAAAAATTGTAGAAAGTAATTGTGTTGAACTTCACTGACAAATAATATTAAATTTCCCGCCGAAACATAAGTCTGTCAAGCCTGTGCC
>CAKNXH010056290.1:0-39102 GCA_932178445.1 Andricus quercusramuli
ATTTCTGTGAAAGTTTCCGTGCATATGCTTGTCGAGTAGCTGTTGGTGAAAATTTTCAATCTCTGCTGTCTTTAGCACACACACACACACACATATATATATATATATATATATGCAATTTATATATGCAATTTCAGTAAAAGGAGGAACATCAATATGCAAGTTCCTCTTAAGCCCCAAGACCTGGCTGAAATGGATGCCTCCCTTCGTGGAGATATCTCGCAAGAGTCGGACCTCTGGTTATGGTTTATGGTGCTGCAAGAGCTTTGGCTGATTCAAATCGAAGGCTGAAACCGACGATGGATCAGAAGACCAGACGACGCTTGCATCAACTGAACAAGAAAATTGGATGGGCAAGACAGGTTGCGTCCCGTGTTCAATGTGTGATTGACTACATAACATCTGGTAGACCGTTCACGGAAAGGGTTCGAAAGTTCGCCCAAGAACTAAGGACCTTGAATCACACACTGAACAAGTCAAAGCTGCTGACAATCAGGCAGCATATTGTTGACAAAATAAGGCTGTTACCTGACGCAAGGAGGAGGATACAGAAGAGGGAGAGATGGAACAGGGAGAATCAACAGTTTCTTGCTGACCCATCACGCCTCTTCAGTGATCCCCCTGTTTTTGTAAAAAATCCACCAAAGCCCAAGGAGGTAGAGACTTTTTGGAGAGAGGTGTACAAGATCCCGAAAACACTAGAGTTGAAAGAAGATACTGACAATATCATCCGCTTCAAGGAGTTTTGCGACAGCCTCATAAAATCTGAGGAGGAGTGCCCATCAGTCACTGCCGAAGAGGTGAAAAAAGCACTTAGAGGCACGAAGAACTTTTCCTGTGCTGGACCAGATTGTATCAAGAACTTTTGGTGGAAGAAGTTTACTTCTATACACCAACATTTGGCCCGCATATTCACCTCATAATAACTTGTTTAAACACACTGTATAAGATCGTTACAGCTGTCCTAAACAGCAGGATCGTTCGACGAATTGAGCCTGTATGGCGAGAGATGTACGAACAACGAGGCTCGAAAAAAGGTGTAGCAGGCTGTCGACAGAACCTGCTAATTGACAGGTGTGTCTGTAAAGACGCTGCCGCCCATCAGCGCGTCCTGTCGATGGCCTGGATTGACTACCGGAAAGCTTTCGATTCAACCTCTCATAGACTTATCATCTGTCTGTAGGAAAGCTTGAAGGTACATCAACATATAGTGAGGTGCATAGAGACACTGATGCCTTTTTGGAAAACTAGATTTACCATCTCATCTAGGAATCATCGTCTGACGATGAACAAGGTCACCTTCCAGAGGGGCGTCTCTCAAGGGGATAGTATGAGCTCTTTGCTTTTTTGCATCGCACTTCTGCCTCTATCTCTCGCACTAAGAAATTCTCCTGGATACCTCTGTGGCGACACTAATCAGCGTGAGCATAAGGTCACTCATGTATTTTATATGGATGACCTGAAGATCTATGCCGCTGGTAAAAGCAAACTTCAAACTGCTATAAATATCGTCAAGAACTACACAGGAGAGATTGGGATGGACTTTGGTTTGGACAAGTGTGCCAAAATTCATTTGAAGAAAGGAAAGATTACTGGCGTTCCCAAGGACCCTGAGCTTGTGGATATAAGTGTTATTAGACATCTTAACACTCGAGAGACCTATACATACCTGGGCGTGCCTCAAAGCCGCATTCAGGACGTAACATCAGTGAAGGAGTCTCTCCAAAGCAGATACAAGCATCTTCTCCGACAGATTTGGTCTTCCAATCTGTCGGCGTTGAATAAGGTATCTGCGGCTAACATGATTGCCGTCCCGGTTCTACTCTACTTGTTTGGGGTGGTTCAATGGACGAAGAACGAGCTTAAGGCCCTTGATGTCACCACGCGTAAGATCATGAATATGCATAAAAGCTTGCATATCAATTCGTCAGTTCCGCGATTATGCATTCCACGCCCTCAAGGCGGACGCGGACTTCTGAATCTCCAGAGTCTTCATAACCAAATTGTTTTAAGTACAGCTTACATGTTGCGAATGGCAGAGATCCTCTCCTAAAGATGGTCAGAAACCACGAGATGATTGGCGAAGGAGCGTTCCTTTACAAAGCCGCGGAGCAAGCTGCCGAGGCCCTTGGCCTGAATTTCAACATCAGAAGCGAGGAAAGTGCATTAATCCATCTAGATGCTTCACGTCTAAAAGCCGAAGTAAAGAAAGCAGAGGTTAGAAAATTTCACCAAGAGCTACTCGACAAGCATATGCACGGAAACTTTCACAGAAATGTAGAAAAACAGTCCTTGTCAAAGGAGCAAACTTTTGCTTTCCTTAAATCATCAGGGCTCAACTCAGGTCCAGAGGGCTTTATTTTCGCATGCCAGGACGGTGTAATCCCCACCTTAGCATACCGCGCCCGCATTTTATGTCAAGAAGTTCCTCTTACGGTGTTGGTCGCGACCCTGCCCTGCCGAAGGCTCCAAGGGATATAGAGTCAATTGTCCGAAACGAGAAGTGCCAGATTTTCTGGAACTTTTCAATTTTTGTTTTCTTTGTTGATTCCATTTTTATCTTAATGCAAATAACAACCAAAAATGTTAATTTTTTTGTTTCATTTTTTATCTTCTACAAAAAATTAGTCTTATACTTCCCGCACTTGGATTCAATGGTCAGACGTATAAGAAAGAAAAAATTGTACAGTTGTACAGTTAATTGTTAAAATCAAATTTTATTAACAAATAATGATATAAGGAGTTATAAGTCTTCAAAGTACATATCTGCTCTAAAATTTTTGACTTTCATCGTTAGGATGATACGTAGCTATTACAATTTAAGATTAGGTGTTATTAATCATTTCAATAAACAAATTAAATGAACAAATGTAGATCGCAGACATTTATAGACAGAAAGTAGTCGTTTTATATTCTAGCCTTATTATAATTATATTACCAGCGATGGTACCTTAAAAAAATTTGTAAGTTCATCAATTTTTGTTTGTTTTATAATATCATTATATGAACAAATGCACATCGTAGGCATTTTCAGTCAAAAATAAATCGTTTTATCTTCTAATCAAATTATAATTATATTACCAATAATGTCAACGGCGATACCACGCTGAAAACACCAGTTCCCGTTAGATCACTGAAGTTAAGCAGTGTTGGGCGCGGTTAGTACTTGGATGGGTGACCGTTCGGGGAATACTGCGCGTTGTTGACCCGTCGTGGGTGTGGTGGACCCACACTGGTAGTATTTATCCACCTAGAAACACTACCCGAATCGGGTAGTGAGGCAATGAACTTTCGAGTTCGAAATGCTAATCAATTTTTTTTTTTTACCAATAATGCTTTATGCAGAAATTTGCTATTTGTCAATATTCGTTCATTTTATGAACAAATTTGATAAATGAAAGTACATTTTAGGCATTTTTAAGCGACGAGAAATAATTTCATCTCCTAAACTTGTGGAAATTTTATATCCAATGATATTTTATAGAAAACTTTTGCCATGCAACACGGAGAAAAAAATCGCACTGTTATAGTAGGTTGAGCTCTTAATATTACAGCACGGAACTTCATATGTGAAATTGGTATGAATTCCACGCCTACCGGTGCTTGCTGTGAAGCTAGGCTCGTAAGTAGGCGTGTCCTAATATCTCTTTTGTAAGAGTACTCATACTCCAACAGACTGAGCTCTTTACAAATATAGTAAGGCGAAGTTCGCGCTATTTTCGCGAGGGATACCGGCTTCAAAAGTATTGAATGAAACCCGCGACAAAAGCGTGACTAGTGTTCTTACTATTATAGCCGTATTTTTTTCTCTGTGAATACTAATCGTTTGTTTTATAAACGAATTAGGTAAACGAATGCATGCTTGCATTTTTAAGAATCACTTCTTTTAGGTTTTGTTTAAAATTACTTCATCAAGAAAGAATGAAAAACAAGGAACTTGTAAAGATGCGAAAATGCCGGTGTTGCTATGTTATCTCAACATAAATAAGATAGAGAAAGCTATATTTTGTCCATGAATGCCTAAAGTACACATTTTTACATATAATTTATTTATATAATAGACAAATAGTGAAAAAATGCCAAATATTTTCTTGAAACATCGTTGGAAATATAATTTCAACCACACTAGAAGAAAAAGCGAGTTCTTTTGACCTGAAAACGTCTAAAATGTGCATTTGTGTACATCATTTGTTTACAGAATGAACAGTGAGAAATAATAAAATTTCTTTTAATATACATCATTGGAAATATAATTTGGAAACTGATGAAAAAAGACGATTCTTTTTCTATCAATAAATGTTTGTAATGTACACTTGTTTATATAATTTGTATCTAAAATAGACAATTAGTGATGTATAAGAAATACTTTCCAGAAAAAATCATTGGTAATTTAAGAAGAAAAGAATGTTTCTTTTTGCTTGAAAATGTCTAAAATGTGCTTTTATTTATATGATTTGTTTAAAACATAAAGAAATGTTAATGAATGGCAACATTTGTTCAGAAAACATGATTGATAATATAATTACAATAATAATAGAAGAAAAAACTCTTTCTTCCTGCCTATATAAATATCTGTTATGTACATTTGCCCGCGTGGAAAAGTCTACTGGGGCCAGACTGGGTCCCAGCCAAATTGCCCAAGTTCCAGTTGGGTCCCAACTGGAAACCCCAGTCTCGCCCAGGTGGGCTGTTTTCTGGGTTGTAACGCTCAGACCAACTAATACCCAGATTGGGGTAACCAGGTGGGTCCCAGCTGGGAAATACTTTTTACGCCCAATTAGTAAAAGAAGCACAGAAAAAACGGAAGATAAACTTTACATCGATTTCCGACGAAAGTTTCACTGCAACACAAATTAACCCTGTCGAATAAACTTTACACGAAATTGAGATAATTCTGTGTTTTTAAACCATCTCGGGATAATTTGTCAGCTGTCTGTCAGTGACAAAAAGCGTCTTCTGCTATGGATGTGTTCCTAACCTACAATACCGACTGTGGCAGGAAGTATATATGAAAGTCTAATTATTTTTAAAATAACAATTAGGTAAGTGAAAAGTTGTTCTAAATCTAGTGTCCTGATTTATGTATAGCTTTTCACGTATATACTTTGCCGTTTTTCAATTGCTGCGAAGGACGTAGCAGACGACAGTTTTTATTCCATCGTATAGCATGTAATCTTTAACAGCTGAACATTTTATCTGCAACAAAATTTAACTTCAGTTTTTTCTGTGAGGGTTTTATTTTAAAAAATTGACTTTTTGATTGCTGAGGTAGAATTCTAAAAATTCGTTTGAGGCAAAAAGTATTAGGATTAGATAATTGTTTACTCTGGCAGACATACTTCAATTGAAAAAAGATAAGTCGTCTCATAACAAAATTGAATTCTAGTATTTATTGAGTATAAAATTAGGCTGTGTAATTTTGAGGTTAGAATGCGAGTAATTCAGCATTAACAAAATTTTTAGCTTTATTAAATATGCAATGTCACATATAGAGATGAAAGGTATTTTTGAACCAGATAATTAATCATTTTTGAAATCTAAGAGTCAATGCTATGATTTTCGTAACTTACCATGCTCATCACTATCGTCACTCGAGTCTTCTTCAATGTCTTCAAATTTACTCCTTATTATAACTCCACTGATCGCTCGATGTTTTCTCACACGTAAACGTAATTTATTATTTGCACACCTTTTTTTACTTAATTCACCCATTGTCTGTAAAAACTAAATTTACTAATAGTAACTGACAGCGACTGACATTTCCATATGGGACCCGACTTGTTTTCTACGGCGGCGCACACTATATGGGAGCAACGTGGGTATACCCGGTATAAGTCCAAACAGGACGTAAATATTCTTTGGTTTTATTGGCTCAAATTTTCATAATTGAGAAATCGGAATAACTAAAAAATGTATAATATTAGTGGGAGATTGCCTTCCGCCTGTCGTATAATTAATATAACTCGCTTTAATTAATTAAACTTTTTACCCGGGACGCCCAGCTGGGACCCAGTTGGCGCCCACTTATTAACTGGGCTTAATTGGGCAGATTTCCACACGGGTGTTCATAGAATTAATTATTAACATCTAGTCTTAATTTTCAATGGCCGCGTATCATTCTAACGATAAAAGCAAGACATTTCGGAGAAAAAATATACTTCTAAGACGAATAACCCCTAATGTCGATTATTTGTTAACACAATTTCTTGATAACAATTAAACTTTATAAGTTGAATATTTTTCTTTCTTATACCCCTGTGCATTGAATTCAAATGACGGAAAGTATAAGAAAATTTGTTTATAGTAGATAAAAAATAAAATCTTTTTTCACTTTTTTCATTATCATAAAAATTACATAAACAAAAAAAATCTACCCTCAGCAATCTCTGAAAAATGAATGCTTTTGATTTCACCCCACTGTAGCACCTCCATGAAACTACGTATTATTTGTACTGTCCCTTGCGTCTTTTGATAAGCCTCATGTAGCATCGATGCTAAAATCGAAATTTTTAATTTTCCTATCGGGCCCCTGTCCAACCAGACGTTCAAAAATTCTTCATATTAAGAAAAGAATATTTACCTCGCGACATCCCGTGCAGAAATTTCGGCGTGGCGCGGGTCGGGCCCAGATGTGGCAGAATGTGGGCCCAGTCGGGCAATCCTTCCAGCGCCAGATTCGAAATGAAACGCCTAGCCTGATCAGGGCCAGACTGGGCATCCATAAGGATGGTCGGATCTGGCCCAGAGCAGCGCCCTTTATTTTTTTATGTTTAGCCATACTATTATTTAAATTTTCTTGCAGTAATAAATAAACAAAAAATTGAGAACTTTATACTTTATTAAAAAATATTAGAAAATCAAAACAGAACATTTTTCATATTTTTCAGTCCAACTTAATATAAATTAAACAGGTGTTCAGCATTTTGTAGTCCTGTTCATGCAACAAAGACTAGCAAAGTGAGGTTATGACACTGAAAATTCTAAAGCAACTATCCGTACCTTTGCAATACACTAATGTTGTAGATAGAAATTGTCTCAATTATCACAATAATAGTATACTGAAGAATGTTGGATCGGTTAAATATCCAAGCGTTATTTGTGCAACAAGCAAAACAAAAATTTGTTCAAATGAAGTGAACTTCCTCGATTGCACTGTCGGAAATTTGAAAGAGAGAAAGTACTCATTAAAACGTACTTACACGAACGTTTCACTGTCGTTGAAAGGTTTATTTTGCTCATAGGTTCATTGTAAACTTATTTTCGTGTAGCAGGTTGTACTAGAATTATTAGCATAATTAATTAACATAAACTTAAGCGAATGAATCACATGGCTACACGTGGCTTTGCTGTCTACCCTTGTACAAAGTTGCCTTCTTTTCCAAACAATCGAAAGGAAGAGTTTGTGAAATCACAAACATAACCTCTGCTAACGTTCCTACTTTTAAATTAATGTTTATATAGTTTTCTCAACTTATTATTCTCAATTTATTTTGAGGTTAGGTTTGCTCGACCGATTTTAATAAATCTACTTACCTTCATCCTCATTGCGCACTAGGGAATGACAGCAATTGACCTATATTTCCGTACCCGCAAGGTACTTTTTGTTCTTGGCATTTTAATTATTTTTGAAATCACAATACACTCAAAACCGAACCGTATTGTGGAAAATATCAAATAAAACATCAGATATATCAGGCGGTCGGCACAGCAGATGGCGCTGCGATTTACAGCTGGTATTTTCTCGATACGTGGTTCCGACCCGAACCACAAGAGTAGCCATGCGACAGCCACAATGTGGCAAACCCGATCGGGGCCACATCGGAAATCGGGACCGAATTGGGCAATTTCTGCACGGGATTATGATTTTGAGAGGTTCACTTACAAATTTTTGAACAGGCAGTTCTTAGTTTGTGATTGTTCTCTATCAATTTTTAGAGTTTAGAATGTTGAACCTTTATTCTTGTAGTATTATCTCGATCTTACTTATTTGCCGTATTATGCTCTTGGAAATACAAATCGTAATTATTTTAATTCTTAGACATTAATGCATAGAATGTGAAGAAGTACTTACTTAAGTGGGCAATTCCTAATGTTTCTTCACGTGAAATTGACACTTGTTTTGATCAACTTCCACATCTTTTGAAATAAAGCACAAAAATTGAAATTAAAAAAGAATATTTTATTCAAGATAGAAATGAAATCTACTTTCTTATGAATAATTTTATGCATCGAAATCTGAGGATCAAAAAACTCACAATTCGAAATTAGATTTCCAAACTACCTTCTTTACGGCTTATTAGATGAAAATACATAATAAAGGGAAAAAGAAAAAAGAATATTGTGACACATACTCGCGAAGTAAATCAATTTAAGAAAGCTTCGTACTGTAGACGATTCTTCTGTTTTAAGGAAACGGTCTTCTTGACCAAGTGGCTAGTCTGCAGAATGCGAAAGTAAATAATTTGAATGCACTTATATAGCCAAAAGTCATCCGAAGAACCTCCTGTATGTCCATTCCGTGCTCTGTGGGGGCTGAAACGCATCTATAGAAATAGCTTGAACATAGTTTCCAAAGACGATATTTAATTTGGAGAAGGCGTAAAGTCGTAAGGGCGGAAGGCCCTGAGCCCTCACTGAAGAAACTAAGGGATCAGTAATGTTGCGGCTCAAGTAAATCTTGGGATCAATTAGAACTTAGGCTCTAAAGGAACTGTTATTGAGGGCTCCTTTTTAGTTCGTTCGTATCCTACAGATGGCCATCAGCGCTTGCCTACGTTTTCAACTGCGTATGTATCGAAAAGCGCGGGCCCATATAAAATCAATAAATACTATGAATAGTCATACAGATAAATATTAACAAACGTTTTTTATTGTTTTTTAAAACAAATTAAATTGAATTATAGAAATACCTAGCTTCTTAACAAAATGTAATATTGCAAGTAATATTATTTCATTTCAAATAGTCCCGCGCTTCTTATGCATGCGCAGTGGAAAACATCGGATTTTCAACTTAAGCTCAAAAAGTGTCACATTTCATGTGCGATATCTTCCATTCAAGAATTTCTAATATCCATGATTTTAGTTTCTTCATTAAATTTTATCCAGTGCAATATTAATCAATTCGAATTTTAAAGCAAAATGTGCATCATTAACGTGTGAAATCTTTGAAGTGAGTCAAGGTAGAAGTAACAAAAAGGCTCTATTAGAACCATTTGAATCCATACTTTGGGTTCATTTAGAAACCATTTATCATTTGGGGTTCCTTTTTAGCAAGAGAAGTTCCTTCTTGTTGCAGCTCCTTTGGAACCAAAAATTGCTTCTAATAGAAACCCCAGGCCTTGTGATGACTCCGAGAAAATGTAAGTCGAGGGATCAGCTCTTTGAAAAGCAATTGCTCTAAAATATTAAAAAAAATATATTGTTAACGCTTTATGGTGCCTTTTGGCGGAGCATAATTTCCACATTTCAAAATTGATTTCTGAAAGATTACAACTCCTGTAGTAATATCCTTCATTTATATACCCTCAAACTCAAATTATTTTATACTTTAATTCAATTAGGGCAAAAATAATGAATGATTTTAGTCACGATTTTTTGTTATCAAAATTAGCTTTGAAAAAAGTGGGACAAGAAACGTAGTCGATATGAGTTGTAATTGTTTAACAAGGTCAGTGAACGATGGACTTCAACATCGAATTAAATCTAATCAAGCGGATTTTTTTATATAACTTCTAGATGGTATGCTTAACCACTAAAGAAATTCCAGTAACTTTCAGTGTCGTACTTCTTCTATGATAATGCGAAATAGCGGAAAATCATATTTTTGAAATTATTATTGCTTCCCATAAAAAAAGGTTACATTAAGTCAAAAATAGCTAAGTGAAAATATTTTCGGTATTTAATTCTGCACGAATAAAGTTCTTTTGATTTACTTGTACAGTTAACCGTTTACGTAATAAAAGAATTCCTTGTTCTCAATTTTTTATTTTCGATAAGTGATAAGTATTCTGATTTTTACAAAGATCTGAGTTTTCAATGGATGTATGTTTTTTTAAATGTAATCATTATAAATTCTGCTCGGTGGGTTCCTGTCACCACTACGCAGCGCGTCCTCGGGTTGCGGATAGAGGAACAACCCGTTGGGCTGAACAGCCCCTCAGGTTAGCTGCGAATACAAGAATAAGCAGCCGCGGACAGCCGATAGGAACCGATCGTGGGTGTGGTGAGCCCAGCTTGAGATGTTGGCCTAGCACTGCCTAGCACTGGTAGAAAACACGATGACCATGGCTTGGGAGGACCCACTCATTCACGTTCATACGCAATGGGTGGTTCCTGGCAGGCCGAGGTGCAGCGTGTATCCACCTAGAAACACTACCCGAACCAAAACAAAAAATCTTGTGAGGGAAAAATCCTGCTGCCCATAGGACACCGCAGCGATGACACTGCCCGCAAGGGATGTGTGGAATGACTCGCCTGTATAGGGCCAAAGGGGTATTGATGCCAGTAGGCGCGCTGCCTTGCAGGGGGACGTTAGGATACGAGGATGAAACTGTAATGTGTCTGACGACAAGTTGACATGGTCCTTGTCAGAGTCAGAAAGCTCCCATACTTAGACCTAGGGAGGTATGGGGGTTATCACTCCTGGGACAGTGGACTCACCTACGATCGGAATAGGATCCTAACGTGCGGATTATCTTGAAACTACCATGGCTAACTTGCAAAAAAAAAAAAACTACAGTTAAAGATCTAAGGGTGGGAAATCTGAACGCGCGTAGTCTAAATACTGGCGGATTTAGCGAAATCATTGTGATAGCAAATAAATACAAAACTGACTTAGTAGCACTTCAAAAAACCTGCTGGCCGGGCGATTTCTCGTCAATTTCTAAGGATAACTATACTTTTCACTGTGGGGGAGCTAAGGAATGGAGACTGGGGACCGGTTTTCTTATTAATAAACGAATCTCGCAAGCGGTTATCGACATGCAATTCATTAACGATCGGTTATCATACATTGTACTGAAGGGTATTTTCAGCAAACAGGTATTAATCAATGTGCACTGCCCCACCGAGGACAAAGACGAAGACACTAAAGATCTCTTTTACGAAGCAATCGAGCAGGTTTTTAACAAGTTCACAACTTTTGACGCAAAAATAGTATTGGGAGATTTCAACGCGAAAATTGGAAAAGAACCGATGTATAGGCCTACAATAGGATCAGAAAGTTTGCATGACGTCAGTAACGACAATGGAACTAGAGTAATAAACTTTGCACCATCAAAGAACCTCGTTGTCAAAAGCACATATTTCAAGCATAAAAATATACATAAGGCCACCTGGAGATCACCAGATGGTAACACTCACAATCAGATCGATCACGTTCTAATTGACAGAAGACGTCATACAAACATTCTCGATATAAGATCGTATAGGGGAGCGGATTTAAATTCAGACCATTTTCTCGTGATAGTGAAAATAAGATCTAGGCTAGCGATAACTAAGAAAACAAGCCGTACAGAGCCAGCAGTTCGTTTCAATATAGATAAGTTCAAAACAGCAACAGAAACATTAAACTATCAAGTTGAGATTTCTGACAGCTTTGACGCTCTCCAAGAACAGAGAGACGATAACAATAATTGCGAGGAGGATCCGGAAACCCTGTGGAGCGATATAAAAAAGGCGGTAAAGACAGCCGCGAAACTTACGATAGGTTTAAAGAAAGTAACAAAAAGCAAACCATGGTTTGACGAAGAGTGCAAACTCGGGTCTGAAAAACGTCGGAAGGCCAGACTAATTAATTTACAAAATAAGTGCGATCAAACACATAAGAAGTATCTCGAGATTAGTAAAAGTACAAATAGGCTCTATAGATCCAAGAAGAGGGAGTGGGAAAAGAATAAAATACTAGCAATAGAAACGCATAATAAAGAGAATAACCCGCGCGAGATGTACAGGGGAATCAATTTTATAAGGAAAGGCTTTCAAAGTAGAACGGAAGCAATGAGGGACGAAAATGGCAATCTAGTAGCCGATGCGACAGAGAGACTGAATTTATGGAAAGAATATTTCGATAAACTATTAAATGTACGCGAAGCCCCCGTTGGAGGTAATCTCGGCAAAATCCACACTGCTGATCTATTAATTGATGATCCTGCTGATATAGAGATAAAAATGGCTATAAAGAAGTTGAAAAATAAAATAGCCGCGGGCATCGACGACCTACCGTAAAAACTGATAAAAAATGGAGGCCCTTGCCTCACAAGACAAATTATTAAATTAATACGCACAGTTTGAAAAACAGAACGCATGCCGGAAGAATGGAATACCTCTATCGTTATTCCCATCTTTAAAAAAAGGCGATAAAACTGACTGTAACAATTATCGGGGAATTTCACTTGTACCTTCGTGCTACAAGATCCTGTCTAATGTAATCCTAAGTAGACTGACTCCTTCTGCCGGGGAAATCATTGGGGATTACCAGTGTGGATTCCGCCGAAACCGATCTACAAGCGATCAAATGTTTACAATTAGGCAACTGCTAGAAAAAAAATGGGAATTTAAAGAAGTAGTGCATCAGCTATTTATCGATTTCAAAAAAGCTTACGACTCTATTATACGCGGACGAATGTACTGGATTCTAGAGTTCTTGGGTGTACCAAGAAAATTGGTTAGACTTATCGAAATTTGCTTAAGCGGCAGTAGGGGTAGAATACGCGTAAACGGTAGTTTATCTGAAGAGTTCTCGATCCGCGATGGCCTGAAACAGGGCGATGCACTTTCGTGCGTCCTTTTTAACTTGGTTTTAGAATACGTGATTAGGCAAGTGCAGGCGAATCCGACCGGTGCTACCCTCAATGGGATAGCACAAATTCTTGGATATGCGGATGATCTCGACTTACTAGGGGATGATAAAGAAACGGTAGCTAAAAATGCAGAAATCTTGATCACAAAAGCCAAAGATATTGGCTTGGAAGTTAGCGAATCGAAGACAAAATATATATATGACCGTCGTCAGATCCGAACAAAGTAATCAAGACGGGGATCTTATGGCCGGAAATATGAAATTCGAAAGGGTTAGCGAGTTTAAATACCTCGGGTCTATTATGACCAGCGAAAATAAGATTAAAACGGAAATCAACGCGCAGCTGCACGCTGGCAATGGGTGCTATTATTCAGCAAACACACTATTAAAATCGCGATTGCTATCTAGAAACATCAAAGTAAGAATCTACAAAACAGTAATAATGCCGGTCGTCATGTACGGGTGTGAAACGTGGGCGCTGACGAGAGAAGAGGAGAATAGGTTTAGAGTTTTTGAGAATAAAGTACTTAGAAAAATCTGTGGTCCAAAAAGGGACGAAAAGACCGGCGAATGGAGAAAACTGCATAATGATGAGCTGCATGCTCTCTACGGGTCAGCAAATATTAATAGAGTAATGAAAGCGCGTAAACTAAGATGGGCGGGGCATGTAACAAGAATGGGAAATGAAAGAACAGTGGCGCAAGTTTTAAGAGGGAGACCGATTGGTAAGAGACCCTTAGGCAGACCGAGAAACAGATGGGAGAAAAATGTAAGGGATGATTTAAAAGAACTAGGACATGATTACTTAAACTGGGTGGAGGATGCACAGGATAGAGATGTGTGGCGGTCTCGGGTTAGTGAGGCAATGAACTTTCGAGTTCGAAATGCTAATCTATAATAATAATAATCATTATAAATTATAAATAAAGAATATACTTGCCAGATGCGTTGAAACAAAATCTCTTTATTACAATGTCTTGTAAGAATAATTATCGTTTCAAAGTAATCATATTTGCTCTTGTGAATAACAAATATTCGCCTCATTTTAAAAGGTTTACTTCCATCCTGTTGAATGATAAATAATTAATTTATTAGCTTTAAATAATAGATATTTTTGCTTGATTTGACCAGTATTTAAAAATTGAATATCCGTACTAATTTTTATAGAAACTGAGATATTATTATTTTCTACATTCAAATTATATTCTAGATGAAAAATTATATACAGGGTGTCTCAGATCACCCGTCCACCCCTTTTAAAATCTAAAATACCTTATAAAATTGGAAGTTTAGTATCTCCTCATAGTAAATGGACTGTGCCCGATCGGTTGGAGTTATTTTCAACTTATGGCTCCCACCGGAAGTGTTCAGACAAGAAGTCATTTTTTTGAAATGGAATGAATTATTTTTCTTTATTGATTTCGATTCTACGGTAAAATGTGAGTAACTTTAGTAGAATTTTTTTTCCTAGTTCGTCGTTTTCCACCCCGAAATGCTTTCTGGAATCTAGCTAAGCTGTCGTTCGTTTTTCACGTCAACTCGTGCTTAGTCAGTCAGCTTTCGGAATTTTGAAATAAAATTTTTATGGAAATACTTCGGAATATCCTTCGACTGATAGAGCAAGAGGAATTAAAAAATGTATTTAAAAAAAATTTAATTAATTTGTTTCTGACGCTCTGCGCCCTTTGGACTTCTCTAATTCAAGGGGAAAGTAAAATTTTGGAAGGCATGGAAAAATAAAAATAAGGGTGGGAAACGATGAATTAGACAAAAAAAATTTTCCTCAAAAGTTACTCACTTTTTACCGTAGAATCGAAATCAATAAAGAAAAATAAGTTATTCCATTGAAAAAATTACTTCCGGTCTGAATAGACCACTTCTGGTGGGAGCCCGGAAGTTGAAATACCTCCAATCGATCGGGCACAGTCCATTTAATATTAGGAGGTACTGAACTTTTAATTTTATCAGGTATTTTAGATTATAAAAGGGGTGGACGGGTGGTCTGAGATACCCTGTATATAATAATAAATTTCAAACCTACAGAATATGAAAGATAACCAAATGTGCTATGCACCTAGCCAGAAGCTAGACCTCGAATCTAGACCTAGACTCCAGGCTCTTAACTAAGGAAGAGTCAATAAGAATATTTGGGCTCAATAAGCCGTGGATATCTGACCCTTTGTAACCCACTTCAAAAAAGTACAAAATTTACAACTTCTTTAGCTCCACACAGTTGGAATTAAGATTAGGCAGTAGTCGTAGTGAGTAGTCCGATAAGTAGTCGAACCTGGTAAGGGATGATCCATAAACCAGGTGATAGATTTTTGGCTTAATTTCGACCCCCCCCCCCCACGCATAAATGTCTGTGATGTTATTGCTGAACTTCGCCCCCTATATTATCACGTGACTTTTCTTAAAATGACGAAAATTCACATAACATGACAAGGAAAACTAGAAAGGATGAATTTAGATAATAATTAGAAAATGTTAATTTCAAATAGGTATTCCAGGTTAAGTGAAGGAAATCCAATATCTCTGCACGCCGAGGGCCAAACAATAATACTAACTGCATGGAAGAGAACTTTATTATTTTCAGTAACTTGGAAAAAAAATTATTTTGATCACAGGTGTATTTAGATATTACTTTTACATTTACAGAAGTTACTTAATCAAATAATGAAATTTATAATTTTTTGTAACGATTTTATTATTCATATTTGAAGACCTTATGAGAAATAAAAAGTATTCGAGATTCAGACCTCAGATTATATTTGGTGGTATTTTTATTTGTAAATTGAGTTGTGAAAATAATACAGCTTAAGCATGTGGAAGGAATACAAAAGGAAAAAAGCCTATTCTGTGATATGCATTCGGATATGAACAATGTTATAACAATTAAAATGATTTTTCTATTTTTGTTGGACTTAGAGATTTTGAATATTTTGTATACGCGCTTTGTCTATTGCGGAAGTGCGCATGTGCGCACTGCTAGAGCTGGTTTTACATCAGGATGCTGTGAGGTGTGTGCATTGTTGCGATTTTGCTTGGTGAAATCGATTCACTAAGTACCTCGAAATCAAGTGTCTTTGTCCATGTACACCGAGTCCAAGTAATTTTAATGATTCTTCCTTTTTGTGTGGTGGGTGAGTCCATCCTCTTGTTTCGGTCAAGGTACCTTCTGACCAGGCAGCAGCTCGCGTGAAAACGAGAAGCGAAATCCGACATGTGGGTGAGGGAAGGCTTGCTAGCACGAGGCCGGTACGGCAACCGGGGAAAGCAGTGCATGGAGCACGATCGAAGGTAAGAATTCGCCAAATAATGAAGTGAAAAAGTGCATGGAACAAACCAGAAAATTCTAGTCAGAAACAGTGGTGTGGCGGTATACGTAAATTCTTTGCTTTGTCTTTCAGACTCGCTACTAGAAAATTTCCCTCGCGCCATAGTAAACATCGTTCGCGCGGGCAAGACGAGTTCAAACCGGCATAGCATGCTCGAGAAGGAAAGATGAAATTCATCGTGGCGGAGATAGAGACACGAACATCGAAGTAGGGAAATAGGAGAAGGCATATTTAATGCATGAGAGAGACGAACGTAGTATACCAGCGAGTCGCGCATTACATGCGCATGCGAGTGTAGATACAGAGCAGAAAATAGAGAGAATTTGAGTAAAATCATGCATGTAAATTCGATAGTGCCGGGTTACGAGCTCTGATTTTTGAATCTTAAGCACCTCTTTTAAGACGTGTTACGTATAAACTTGTGCCGTGAAAAGCATAACATGTATTAACTGTATGCTTATATTCGATCAGAGAACACAGAAAAAACTAAGTGTAAAATTTACCCGGAATTCGGGGTAAAGATTACCTACAACAAAAATTACCCCATGTGTGTAAACTTTCCCTGACGTCTCGGTATTTTTCTGCTTTTACCCACACTTGTAAGGAATTTTTGACAGCTTTAACGATTCGGCAAGTCATCCTTTATGAAGCCGCACTTATCCAATTTGCCTGTTACATCAACCGTCAGCTAACTTCACTGCAGCGATCAAAGCTAGTGGCTTTCAATTGTCAAGACGGTGGTGACAACTTTTATGAGAACAAAAGACAGTTTCTGCCCATCGAGGGTAATATTTGTGTTTTACTAATACGAACAGATAAAAATACGAAGTTACCTGCAACACTATTTACCCTAAGTTTTTTCTGTGGAACATTCAGTTTCCCGTACGAAAGTGCATGCGAACGCATAACACCATATAGTGTACGCATATAGAGCACTCGAAGCGCGCCCGTATCCTCCAGTACTCAGCTCGATATGGCGCCCTGGTTTGCTGAAATAGTCGGCGGCTCGCGTGCAAGTGATATTTTTTTTAATTACGTATAGCTTTTTTAATGGTGTGACTATATGTTTTATACAGCACGAAGGAATATACAAGTGCGTGAGGTACTCCGCATGCGTATATGTCAGTAAGGCATATGGAGCATATTTTTGCTTGCGCGTGTGTATCGGTCGCTACGTAGGCTGATCGTACAAGTATTCCGCTGCGTACACAGTGCACTATAAAATGAATCAAACAAGTATACTATAATCTCACATAGGCCATTTGAGTAAAATAGCATATACAACGAAGCGAGTTAATTCAATAGAAAATTAACAGAATTAATTGAATTTTTAAGCGTAAAAATAAAATCGAACGGAATTTTTTTGAGTTGTGAGACAAATCAACGACTACACTAATTAACATGCAATTTTCCACAGAGAAACTTCGACAAATCAAGGTGATTCTTTGGAAGGAATTCCAATTGGCGGAGACGCTTCCTAACGAGGGAATCTATCTTTCAGAAAACACTCGAGATCAGTTGTGTCTGGTGTTTACGTCTGGCAAGGCGTACATACTCACATCGAAACTCCTAACTAATCAGCAAGTGGGCTGGTTAGAACGCTCAATCGATAGCGAAAAAGATGCAAAGCTGTGGCTTCGTAAAAAGAAGTGTCCACCCAAGGAGATGACCACTGACCAAAAATTGAACTTGATCCTCGACTTGATCCAAAAGTGTGCGAACCTCAGTCATAAAATGGTCGATCTACAATCATCGAGAAACGATAGTACTTCGAACACCTCAACATCGGTGAAAAAGATTGTATTTAAAGTCGATGATTAGGCGAGAGCGCTAAACAAAATCTCCATTGCGAAGCCAATAATCAAAATGGATGAGAGCTTCCCAGCAAAGCGACAACTAGATTTTTTGCAAAAGTCAACCAATTTGAGAAAAACCAAAAAGACGGAACGCGCTCTATTCTGGAAGGAGAAGGCCAATGTCGCATTGGCAAATTCCACCGAGATCCACGAACGCGACAGCTCCTGGGATGAGAAGGAGCAACCTCCGCACAGACTCGAGAACGTGAACATAGACTTCGCTCCCACACCAGCGACTAACAATACGCAAATACTTGAAGATTCCGCAGAAGATGGTCATCGATGGTCCAACTGTACCATCTCAACATCAACCAGCTAAGTCATCTTCACTTGCTCAGGTAAACGCCTCGAATATTATTAACGAAAGTTCGAAAATGGTTTCAAATAAAATTGAAAACGCGCTTGAATTATCAAAAATTAACGAAACAGAAAAATCAAAAGCAGTCGCAGATTCAACTGCTCAAATCGCAGAAGCATCCAAAGATATGAATGCATCGAGCATCATAAACAATTTGACTTCCTCCCAGTTAGTTGATAATTCAAGAGAATTTGACATCAAAAACAGGACATACAAATTGACAAAAGACAAGAAATTCCAGACCCTTGAAATTTATTTATAGTCGGAACTTAGAGTCAAGAAACTCGAATACGTTCTAACCGGAGAAAATGTAAAATAGATCCCTATCGGAAGAGTAAATTCAGATAAAAATAAATTAATCGACATAATTATTAGTCACATACATCATGACACATGAGCTTCATTAAATAACCGAAAGATTTAATCGACAATCTCAAGAAAAAGAAAAGAGATAAAACAGGCATATCTGTTCCTGCTGCATATAAAGAGATAGTTAATATTAGCCTAAATCGAAAGAAAGAAGCAGGTAAAGATTTCTGTAAGCGATATGAAAGATTGATTACAAAATATAAATTACACCCCGAATCGCAAGAGATCTCTGAAAACGAGAAGAGATCAATTTTCTACAACGCGGTAGAAAAAGGAGTCCAGGCTGTAGTGGCAGCAGATGTCTTGTGCCAGAGTACAACAGGCAAATCACTTGATTATAATAAACTAAAGTCTATTGTTTCACGCATTGCGACGAAGAAAAACACGCACGAGGCAATTTTCACCCAGAGATCTGAACGAGGAGAAATCTGTCGTAGTTGCGGGATGAGAGGACACGCAAAGAACGACTGTCGCAGCGAAGGCAAGATTTATTGCTATGAGTGCAAGAAACTCGGCAAGCACATCGCCAAGGAGTCTCCTGCCAGATCAAACGACTCAACGAAGAGGAAGTCAACCGGCTTCTCGGACGGAGGACCACAGAAGAAGATACCGCGGTTCACAAATCCGAGACGAGCTCGGTCATGGGACAGGGCAAAAAGCCCCAGATGCACACAGTCGAGGAGTCCTTCCCCAAGCCTTGATCATAGGCCAACCTCGAAAGAACGTGGTCGGTCACTTAGACGTCCACCAACACCCATGAGAGGTATCTACGACAGTCAAGCTAAGAAATCAAATGTGAAACATTGTAACTTCACGAATTTCAACACAGAAATCGACTCCGAACATCTATTTGAAAAATTTATTATAGACTCAGGCGCGACCGATCATCTAACTAATACCAAATTGATTTTTCATAGCTTAGACAAGAATCGAAAAGAAAGAATTGAATGCGCTAATACAAACTCGAACCTAATAAGTAATGGCGAAGGTTCTATTAAATTTAGATTAGACAAAGCAAAACAAAGTAGATTAGAAAACGTTATCTACGCTAAAGACGTATCGAAAAACATCTTGTCTTTGCAAAAATTCGTTGAAAAAGGATTAAAAATCTATTTGGATAATGAAAAAGTAGATATATGTGTGTATACCATTAAGCCATTTCCCTTTCGGGGTAGGCGATCACCGATCCAAGTACTAACCGCGCCCAACACTGTTTAACTTCAGTGATCTTACGAGAACTGGTGTTCTCATCGTGGTATCGCCGTTGTTATACGATCCTAAAAATCGTGAAGTAATTCTAAGCGGATTGTATCGCGAACAGTTTTAAAAAATAATTCTAAAGATAGAAGATAACACAGCCACACGAAAAGAAATAGTTTTTCGGGCCTGGATGTCAGACCATGTTGACTATATGTTTTTTGGGTCGCTGAATCCGAATCGGAGGTCCAAAAATCCCAGCACGTCAGGGTTCTGACATAACCTCATAAAACCTCATAAAATTTTATTTTCTCAAGTCTGGGGGTCAGACCATGTTTATTATATGTTTTTGGGGTCGCTGAATCTGAATCCGAGGTCCAAAATTCCCCAGAACGTCAGGGTTCTGACATAACCTCATAATTTTTTTTTCAAGTCCGGGGGTTTCTTTGAAAATCAAAATCCGGACGCGCTGGAGTTTTTTAGACCACGGATTCGGACTCAGCGACCCCAAATACATATAGTAAACATGGTCTGACCCCTGGACTCAGAAATAAAGTTTTATGAGGTTTTTTGAGGTTGTGTCAAAACCCTGACTTCCTGGGGTTTTTTGGACCTCAGATTTGGATTCAGCGAGTCCGAAAACATATAATAAGCATGGTCTGACCGCCAGACTTGATAAACAAAATTATGAGGTCTTATGAGGTTAAGTAAGAACCCTGACGTGCTGGAGTTTTTTGGACCTCGGATTCGGACTTGGCGACACCAAAAACATATAGATAGATAAACGTTTATTTTTCAGCCTGCTGGCCTTAAGATATTGACTTGCTTACACATCCATTTTTACAGAATTTTCTTAAAACTAACCCTTAAAAACTAACATCCATCCATTCCTTATCTCTAAGCCGCACGCTCTTATCGCCTTGCCTTCCTCGCTTCGCCTCGCTCGCATGTCCCTACTTTTTCACATTGCCTCGATTGCCAGCCTCTGTTTTCGCAGCTAATACCTATTACTTATCTACTATTTACAATATTTACATCTTACTTATATCTACCTATTTCCACCTCCTATTCCATCTCCTATTTCCACCTCCACGCACTCCTCCAACCAGTGCTCCACTCTTGCATCCCTCTTTCCACACAGTTCACACATCCTCTTCTCCCGAGAGAGCCAGAACCTATTGAAACCCTCCATACACCCACACTTCATACTCGCTATAAGCTCCTGACTTCCTCTCTCTCCTTTCTCACATAAATATTGCGCTCTTGCCCTTGGCATAACCCATACATAGTTCCCGTCAAATCTTGACTCTCTTATTCTCTCTTCCCCTTCTGTCTTCTCTCTCTCCATGCTGTTCTTCCTCGTGCATCCTTCTCACTTCATCCATCTGCAGTCCATTTATTCTAAAGTACCTTTCCCTCTCAGCCTCCATCTTCCCACCCCCTCCCCTGTTTTCCTTCTCTCACCAAAACTCCCTAACCAGCCTACTTCCCCCCTCTTCCAAAAATTTCTCCTCATATTGACACGCCCGGCTCCCTGCAAGAATTCCTACACTCGTTCTCCCCGTCTACTTCCTGACAATATAATTAGACGGTTTCCTTGCCAACCCCCGGGTCCACTTTATATACCTCTCCTGCTTTCTATTAACCTCTTCCTTTTCCTTTCACCCCCACACCTCTACCCCATGCAATAGCAAACTCATCACTAGTGAATCAAACAATTTCATTCTCCTTCCAAAATCATCTGCGAATAACTTCTTTCCCAACCCCCACACCTGCCTCGTCATCACATTTTCCCTCCTCACTCTCTCTTTTATGTGACCATCCCCTCCCCCACTCCTTCGAAACACGAAGCCCAGGTATACAAACTCTTTCACCTCCTGCACCTCCTTTCCCTTCCACTTCCACTCCCTTCCCTTATCCCTTGCCCCTCCTTTTCTGAACACCATAACCTTGGACTTTTCTTCATTCAGCTCTAACCCCTTTTTATCCAGGTATCTTCTCAACCTCTTCATCATCTCCTTTAAGGCCTCCTCGCTTCTTGCCAGCAACACCATGTCATCTGCATACGCTAGTGACTTGGAAAACATTTTTTTATGAGTTTATGTCAGAACCCTGACGAGCTAGGGTTTTTTGGACCTCGTATTCGGATTCAGCGACCCAAAAAACATATAATAAACATGCTTTGACACCCGGACTTCAAAAAAAATATTATGAGGTTTCATGAGGTTATTTTAGAACCCTGACGTGCTGAGGTTTTTTGAACCTCGGATTCGGATTCAGCGACCCAAAAAACATATAGTCAACATGGTCTGACCTCCAGGCCCAAAAAACGATTTTTTTTGTGTGGCTGTGTAATGAAAGCAACAAAAACGAAAGCAAAATCTCAGCAAATTTAGCCACGAGACGCGTACGTTAGGATGAAAAATCTTTTTTATAGAACGAAAACGAAAAAGTAAAAGAAACTCCGAGCGGAAATAGAGAAACAAAAGATACGATTGAAAACGAGAAAAAAAAGGAATTTGAAGAATCAAATTTCTCAGGAAAATCTGAAAAATTTGATCAAGCTTATCAGTGGCATCTGAGACTGGGTCACATCTCGACGAAGTATATAAAAAACTTAACTTCTGTTTTCCCTGAAATTAAAAATTTTAATACAAAAAACACCGAAGAGAAAATCAAAGACCTCGAAACTTGTTTGAAGGGAGATTTTAACAGATTGCCCTTCAATCAAACGCGAACGAGAGCGGAAAGGCCGTTGCATGTAATAAATGCAGACACAATGGTGCCGATAAGTATGTGCACTTTGCCCAACTACTATAAATTTATCGTTTCGTTTACTGATAATTTTTCGAGATACACGCTAACGTACACCATCAAACACAAAAGCGATACACCTGAATGCTTAGAAGCTTTTATCACGTCCATAAGAAATCTAGTTGGCAAAGATGAAAAAGTTTGCTATCTGGAGTGCGATAAAGGTACCGAATTTAATGGAGAAGAAACGCTCAAGGTATTGCGAAATTACAACGCAGAACTTCAAACAGTTTGTCTGAATACACCTCAACACAACGGTGTTGCGGAAAGATTGAATCAAATGATTCAGAAAAAGATACGAGTCTTTCTCATTGATTCAAAATTACCAGCGAATAAATGGGATCTCGCTCTAGGAGCCGCGACTTATGTTTATAACATTACACCGCACAAATCCTTGGATTGGAACGCTCCAATCAAAGTATTATCACCTACATATAACGTTCACATAAATCGAGTAAAGAGATTCGGATGCATAGCATACGCGAAAGTTGCTAGAAAACCCAACTCTAAGTTCGATAATCAATCAACTAGAACGGTTTTGGTTGGATATCTGCGAACAGGATATCTCCTGAATAGCCCCGAAGATAATAAAATTTACGAGAGCAGAAATGTAAGATTTGTGGAAAAGCTCACGTATGGTGATGTATATTCGAAAAATCCTGCAGAAATTATCAGAACGGAGGGAGATTTAGAGTGTTTGAAATTCAACGAAGGAACTAAAAACAGTCAAGCTGAAAGTACAACTAACGAGAAAATCTGCGAAACGGAGGGTGTAAAAGTGAAAACTCAGAACTAATGAAAACTAGCGAAACGAAGGGAATAAACTAGAAAGAAGACAATGAAGTACTTGAAAGAAAAAGAGATAGACCGCGAAAAGGAAAACAAGTTTTATTCACCTTATATGATAACGACACGATTACGTTTGCAAGTATAAATTTAAATTGAACATAAATACAAATGTTTATCAATTAAGCAACAAAAAGCTTGGGATTCAAAAAAAAATATTAATAATGACAATAAATTACCAAACAAAATCTTGAAAATGTTTCACTAGAAAAATAGCTTTTTCAATATACAGCAGTGTATAATTATAAATAAAAGATTAGTATGTGTCAAGTAAACCTATCCTGTATTTGGCTAATGTCAAGTTTAAACTAATATTTCATCCATTGATATACGTTTGTCCCTAAATAAAATTATTACTGATGGTGGGAAACATGTTTTTCAGTGATGCTCCTTTTGATGTATTTATTTTACATAAGAAGGTTAATTCATTAGAGATTTCGTTTCTTATAATCTTTTTTGAAAATAAGTTTATGATTAAAAACGTCACGTGATGGCTCAAGGCCCCCCCCCCCCCTCCCAGTGAATCGCCGTGATATTTTTGCCCCCCCCCCTTCAGGGTCACAGGATTTGTGGACGGCTCCTAATGACTATCCATTCACTCTACGAAGACCTTTATTTTCAGTAAATTACAAATACCTTCTTGTATATGGAAAACGGTTTTCAAGTTTCCTAAAAATATATTATAATTGCGTTTTTACCAGAGTAATACTTATTTATTGCGTTTAAACAACAAAAAGTATGCTTACGGGAACCGCTCCGATTACAGAACGTCTGCATTCAACATTACTCGTGAATTCGTGCTTTAGACACTGAATAGAGAAAGGTTACACTTTGCAAGGTTACACATTACTCGTGACCAGTTAGGGGCAGGAACTTTTCTTTTAATTACGCAGAATCAAGTCCCTTTTCATTCTTCATCTAGGAATTTTCTTCTGTGACACCACTGAAACAAGCCGCTTACAAAAATTGAACACTTGGCATTTACCTGAAAATATAGGCCGAAAAGGGTCACCTTCGGGCTCGGTAGGTGCTAAATCTCGACCATTGCAGTTAGGACAATGTAGATTTTGTAGATTTCGCACACCTTTGAAAAAAAAATTCGTGTTGCGGGGTAAAATCCTTGTAAAAAAACCTGACTTATTATGGATAAAAGTACCAGATGACTGGACTATTCAATCATTGGTCGGATCTACAACGGTGAGCGGAAAGCAAGGAGGTGTAGAAGAATACCTGTTTTCCTCCACTTTTTATAAACCCCGTCCATAGCTAGATCTTGATTTGTTTTGATTGAAAATTTGTTTCTAAAAGAGCAGATGACAATTTCGTGAAAATTAGCGAGAGCTGAGTTCTAGAGTGGTGAGTTTGTAACAACCGAGAGGCTTAGGGATTAACTTAATGATGAAACAGTTTGCAGCTGTTACTTGCTACCTGCGCCTAAGAGTTCTAGCAAAAAAAGTGTTACAATACAAACTTGATTTTCTGTCCAAAGACATAACGAGTATATAAAATTGAAGTGCAGTTGAATTTATAATATACACGTTATGTATACATGTATTCACATTCACATCTTTCCAGGTACATTGCATTTTATTATTGTTCTTGGGAGGAAGTTTTGTCATTTCGATAAATATTTATCGAAGGGAAGGGTGAAAATTTTGAGATTTGCATGGATATCATTCATTTCGGCGATTCTTAACGATAATGTGCCGCACCTATTTTGGCGATTTTTAATTCTTTTAATTGCAATAAAAATTATATTGTCTACTGCAGTTTTGGTAGGGTCTTTCATTCCCTCTTCATTGGTTGCAAACAAATTTCCAAAAAAAATACCAATTTGACCTTCAAAGATGCAGATGAAAAATTAATTTGACTTTGTTTCATACAGTCGCACTTCGCGCTTGACAATTAAGTTATACAGACGGTCTTCTTTGTAAAATAAAACAATGTGCACAAAATGGAACTGAATATAAAAAGCAGGTATGTTTTTCGATGTGATGTCAATAGTAATATAAGATAATAAAACGTTTGTAGTCAGTTTGCAAAATAGATTGAAAATAATTTGACTGCGTTTTAAAAATAACGCAAATATGTAATCTACTGGATTATTAATTATCTAGAACTTTTTAAATTTGTGTCCAGTCAAAACATTTCCTCAAGACAATTTGTAAATGTTGTTGAAATTGGATAGTCTCGAAGACAACTTGATATCTAGTAACAATTTCGATTTGAATTTCGTAATCTGTCAGAAAATAGTTTTTTATATTTTACGAAAATTTTCAAAATTATGATAATTTGCAAGTCTATTTGACATCTACCAAGAACTTGGACATACATTTCTAAAGCTCTCAAAAAATTCGGTTTAAAATTTAAAAATGCCGTAATTTTGTTAAATTTTGGTCTGAAATATCTGGTTAACGAAATTGACCTTCATTTTTGGACCCTAAAAAGTGTATCAAAGACTAACTCGATTAGACAAATCCTTCAAAAGGTGGTTTGGATACAACATTCAGGTAACAGCACAGACAGAAATACATATAGAAATACATACAGGGAGATACCAAAAAATATTTATCATTTTTGGAGTTTGTAAGGGCCTAAACGTAAAGATCCGTTAAAAACTATGGAGCTCGAAAGTTTTGACGATTATATTACACTTTCATGAAGAACGTAAAAATTTTGAAAATCGAAATGGCTGCAAGGCCAAAAAGTAGCATATAGGGATCATAAAAAATTATAATTACACTGGGAGTCCCATTTAAGTCCCTGTTCCACTTCCGCCTTATGAGAGTTGCTGCCACGGCGGTTTTGGGCTGAGAGTGGAGCCGTGCGAGGGTGAATATATTGCGTAATATTAGGAAATCGTTCCACTGAGCGAGCGAATGTTGTGTTCGATTTAAGGCAAGGCTATTTAGGAGCCTGTCCGAAATCGGACTTAAATGGGATTTACAGTGTATTTTTTAATCGATAGATGTGCAGCTTGGTTACCCGCACTCGAACAATAGAAGTTTTAGAAATGTCTTTAAATCCTCATTCATGAGAGTTACGTTTCGGCATTCACAGAGTCCGAAAATTAAAAAATTTGTCGGTGTTCGTCTGCCTGTATATCCTATTTGTATTGTTACCTGAATGTTGTCGCCACGCTAACTTATGAAGGATTTGTCCAATCAACTTATCCTTCGATATACTTTTTAGAGTCCCAAAAGAAAGTTCAAGTTCGTTAACCACATACTTCCGACCAAAATTAGAAAATTTAGAGCATTTTCAAAATTTGAAAAAAATGTTTTCGAAGTTTTAGAAATTTTAGTGAAAAGTTCTGGTTCATGAAAAGAGACTTGCAAAATATCCTAATGACATTTTTAATTTAGATGAAAATTAAAAAGTTATTTACTTTTCAACATTTAGAGAATTTTCAAAGAACATAACAAACTTTGTCAGAATAGATTCAGAAATTTCAATCGAAATTTTCACTGGATATCAAAGATAAGAAAAAACTAAGAAGCAACTCCTTTCATTAAGAGGGGGTTAGGAAAATAATTTTTTTAAAACAAAATATGTTTGTGAATATTAGAAAAAAACATTTCTTTGAATGTTTTGAATAGCAACTCACCACATTTTCTTTTGATTTACTGCAAAAAAAAACTTTTTTCTTATACGATTTTTGTACAAGAAGTCAAGCTTCAAACCAAGATATTTCAGTGAAAAAAAGAGATAGGGCATTCAAAAAAAGTTGAGAAGCTTATGAAATTCCATATCCAGTGGTAACCAACAAATATTTTTTTGAACTTCTGAAAATAATACAGCACGTGAGAAGTTTAAAACCAAATTCAAGATTTTCTCCAATTTTCTACCCCAAATTCAATTTTTAGCACGACCTAGGGAAATTTTCTCAAAAACCGGAGTATTATGGGACATCCAGCCTGGAATCTTATCTTCAATTTAAGCCAAGGAAACTCAGAAAATCTTCATGGGTACCCGAGATATGATTAAAAATGTTCAATCGTATCTGAGCTCAATTTCAAGGTTCTCGGCCGACAACCGTGATCGATTAAAATTGAGCTCAGATACGATAGAACATTTCTAATCATATCTCGGGTACCCACGTAGATATTTAAAGTTTTCCTGACTTAAATTGAAGATAAGCCTTCAGGCTCGATGTCGTATGATCTTAAGGTCTTTGAAAAAATTCCCCTGGGTCGTGCTAGAAGTTGATGTTGAAGTAGAAAATTTGAGAAAATCTTGAATTTTGTTTTGAAACTTCTTACGTACTGTATTATTTTGAGAAGGTCAAAAAAATATTTGCTGGGTATCACTAGATGTGAAATTTCATAAGCTACTGACCTTCAGGTAGCATATTGTTGACAGAATACGAATACTATCTAACGCTAGGAGAAGTCTAGAGCGGAGAGTGAGGTGGGTCAGAGAAAATCAATCAATCAATCAATTTTTATCTGACCCATCTGAACACTTCCAAGACCCTCCAATTACTGTCGACCATCCGCCCAAAACAAAGGAGGTCAAAGCATTCTTGAAAGAAGTCTACGAAGTCCAACATCCACTTGAAGAAGGCTCGAAGAACATAAATAGCTTCAAGGAGCTGTGCGATGCCCTCATAACACCTGAGGTGTAATGCCCACCTATCACTACCGAGGACGTGAAATACGTATTTAGAGACATGAAGAACTATTCCACTCCGGGACCTGATGGTATCAAGACCTTCTGGAGGAAGAAGTTTCCTTCAACTCACCAGCATCTGGCCCGGAATTTCACCTCATATCTGAAGTCGGAAGATCCTATTCCGGAGTGGTTGGTGGAAGGGCGCACAGTGCTCCTGTCGAAGACGGGCAACTTAGCTGACCCTAAACATTACAGTCCATAACTTATATTAACACACTGTACACAGCAACGCGGTTCCAAGAAAGGCGTAGCAGGATGTCGGGAGAACCTACTCATCGATAGATGTGTCTGTAAAGACGCAGCATCCTATCAGCGATTTCTATCGATAGCCTGGATTGATTTCCGGAAAGCATTCGATTCAACCTCCTCCATAGTCCTCAGGTTGCGGATAGACGGCCCCTGTACCAAGGGTTCCTGCTAAATATAGTTACAATAATTAATAAGCAGTCGCAGACAATGTTCCAGGGATGGTCCCGAAGGAATAACCCCTAAGCGAAGGCGTGAAGACCATGCCGAAGGCTGAATGGCACCTGTCACCTACAAGGATGGACGTACCCTTCCCTAGCTGCTCGTGAACACAACAATGGAACCACCAAAACACCAAAATGTTGTAAATGCGGTTCAAAACGATCGAACGTGGGCACCCGAAAATGGGTCGGCAAACAATGCTGATCTTCCTAGAGTTCGGAGTGCTGAAAATAATTCAGATGGAAACACGACGACGAACCGGCGAAACGCCAACATTGAGTAGACGGATCAAATCAAAGATGACGTGCTTAACTGCTACGATGCCACCATTATCCCTGTTCGCGGAGGCTTGATGGCGCGTATGCACACACTGTGGTGCCAGAAACACCCAGAGCTTCAGCCAGTTTTGTGTCAGTCTGTGCGAAATAAAGCCGACTACCTCCAGAAAAATAGATATGTACGCGGAGCCCTTCCCCAACAGCTGCTTGATCAAGCTGCAGACGAAGATGAGGAAGCGACATTAAGACCAACCGCAGAAAGCAGGCACCTTGTGAGAGATGATCGCGATTTCGCTAGAAGGTGGAACATTAACATGCAAGTTCCTGCTAAGCCCCAAGATCTAGCTAAAACGGATGCCTCCCCTCTTGGAGATATCTCGCAAGAGTCAGACCTGTGGACCATCAATTGCTCGGTTCATGGTGCTGCGAGAGCTTTGGCTGATTCAAATCGAAAGCTAAAATCGAAGATGGATCAAAAGACAAAAAGACGCTTGCATCAACTGAACAAGAAGATTGGATAGGCACAACAGAATGCGTCCCGTGTTCAATGTGTGATTCACTACATAACATCTGGTAAACCGTTTACAGGGAGGGTTCGAAAGTTCGCCCGAAAACTCAAGATCTTGAACCACACACTAAACAAGTCAAAGCTGCTTACAATCAAGCAGCATATTGTTGACAAAATACGGCTGCTATCCGACGCAAGAAGGAGATTAGAAAAGAAATCCACTCAAGCTCAAGGAGGTAGAGACTTTTTAGAGAGAGGTGCATAAGATCTCAAAAACACTGAAGTTAGAAGAAGATACTGACGATATGATCCACTTCAAGGAATTTTGTGAGAACCTTCTAACATCTGAGCAGGAATATCCATTAATCACTACCGAGGACGTGAAAGAAACACTCAGGGGCACGAAGAACTTTTCCGCTGCTGGACCAGATAATATCCAGAACTTCTGGTGGAAGAAGTTTACTTCTACACACCAAAATTTGGCCCGCATATTCACCTCATATTTAAAGTCGGAGACGCTCATTCCGCAGTAGCTGGTGTTAAGACGCACTATACTCCTGACGAAAAAAGGCAACTTGTCCAACCCAGAAAATTACAGGCCAATAACTTGTTTGAACACACTGTATAAGATCTCTACAGCTGTCCTGAACAACAGGATTGTTCGACAAATTGAGCCTATATGATGAGCTTTGTTCGAACAACGTGGCTCCAAAAAATGTGTAGCAGGCTGACGAGAGAACCTGCTAATTGACAGGTGTGTCTGTAAAGACGCTGCAGCCCATCAACGCATCCTGTCAGTGGTCTGGATTGACTACCGGAAAGCTTTCGATTTAATCTCTCATCGACTTATCATCTGTCTGTTTGGAAGCTTGAAGGTACATCCACACATAGTGAGATGCATAGAGAGATTGTTGTCTCTTTGGGAAACTAGATTTACTGTCTCATCTAGAAATTATCGTCTGACAGCGAACAACGTCACCTTCCAGAGGGGCGTCTTTCAAGGTGATACCATGGGCCCTTGGCTTTTTTGCATCACACTTCTGCCTCTATCTCTCGCACTACGAAATTCTCGTGGACACCTCTGTGGCAACATTAATCAGCGCGAGCATAGAGTCACTCATGTATTTTATATGGATGACCTGAAGATCTATGCCTCTGGTAAAAGCAAACTTCAAACTGCTATAAATATCGTCAAGAACTACACAGGAGAGATTGGGATGGACTTTGGTTTGAACAAGTGTGCCAAAATTCATCTGAAGGAAGGGAAGATTACTGGCGTTCCCAAGGACCCTGAGCTTGTGGATATAAATGTTTATAGACATTTTAATACTGGAGAGACCTATACATACCTGGGCTTGCCTCAAAGCCGCATTCAGGACGTAACATCAGTGAAGGAGTCTCTCCGATGCAAATACAAGCATGTTCTTTGACAGATTTGGTCTTCCAATCTGTCGCCGTTGAACAATTTTTTTTTTCCGAATAAAACTTACGTATTTCGTAAAGGAGAATCTGAATCTGTGATGAAAAATTGGGGTTGCCATTTGAAATTACAGAGTTACCCCCACCCCTGCCTCCTGTGGGGGTGGGGGTGGGGTAAATTTAAAAAAATCTTTTTTCTCCCTTGAAAATGAAAAGTTTTTATTCCAGACATTTTTTCCGTAGGATGCGTATTTTTTTAGATATTTCGTTGTCTCAAGTTAAAAAAAACACCCTGTATATATATATATATATATATATATATATATATATATAATCAAAAAAGATAAACAACCACCGCAGGGTACCACTAAGAGCAACTGCCATCTAAAAAGAAAATGTCAATAGCCCCCAGTAGAACCGCGGTAAAATACACCTATGGCCACGTTTCACATCCGTGAGATGGATGGTCACAGGGCACGACGAAATCACAACGACAGGCCGGCGAAACCCTCGTGTGTCTTGAGGACACGGAGCGACCCAAGGATGACAGCTTTCTGCATCCATCTCGCAAGTGCCTTGGCATATTTTTGGCACGCGGGTATGGCTTTAAGGTTACGAACCAGTGATAATTTAGCACCTCCGAGAGCAGCCATCACAAGGACAATTACTCGTACCGAATATTTTGGGTACACTCGTTGCAGCTCTCTTTTAAGGTCTTGATACCTCTCCTCTTTTTCTTTCTCCTTTGCAGTGATGTTGTATTCGGACGGAGCCGAGAATTCGATCACGAATATCGTTCGTTTCTCGAAGTCTTGGAGAACAATGTCAGGCCTCGAGTGCGCAACGGAGACTGCTGCCCGAAAATCGTAGTTCCAGAAAATCTGGCACTTCTCGTTTCGGACAATTGACTCTATATCCCTTGGAGCGTTCGGCAGGGCAGGGTCGCGACTAACACCGTAAGAGCGACAAAGGTGGTAATAAAGTACTCTTAGGGCCGCATTATGTCTATAGATATACGTTGTTCCTGCGTGGGTCGGACACCCCGATAGTATGTGTTGTAGGTACTCAGCGTGTGCATGACACGCTCTGCGCCTATCACTGGGAACTTCTTGACATAAAATGCGGGCGCGGTGTGCTAAGGTGGAGATTACACCGTCCTGGCATGCGAAAATAAAGCCCTCTGTACCTGAATTGAGCCCTGATGATTTGAGGAAAGCAAAAGTTTGCTCCTTTGACAAGGATTCTTTTTCTACATTTCTGTGAAAGTTTCCGTGCATATGCTTGTCGAGTAGCTCTTGGTGAAATTTTCTAACCTCTGCTTTCTTTACTTCGGCTTTTAGACGTGAAGCATCTAGATGGAGTAATGCACTTTCCTCACTTCTGATGTTGAAATTCAGGCCAAGGGTCTCGGCAGCTTGCTCCGCGGCTTTGTAAAGGAACGCTCCTTCGCCAATCATCTCGTGGTTTCTGCCAATCTTTAGGAGAGGATCTCTGCCATTCGCAACGATGTAAGCTGTACTTAAAACAATTCGGTTATGAAGACACTGGAGATTCAGAAGTCCGCGTCCGCCTTAACGGCGTGAAATGTATAATCGCGGATCTGACGAATTGATATGCAAGCTTTTATGCATATGCATGATCTCACGCGTGGTGATATCAAGGGCCTTAAGCTCGTTCTTCGTCCATTGAACAACCCCAAACGAGTAGAGTAGAACCGGGACGGCAAGCATGTTAGTCGCAGATACCTTGTTCAACGCCGACAGATTGGAAGACCAAATCTGTCGAAGAAGATGCTTGTATCTGTTTCCGAGAGACTCCTTCACTGATGTTACGTCCTGAATGCGGCTTTGAGGCACGCCCGGGTATGTATAGGTCTTCCCAGTGTTAAGATGTCTAATAACACTTATATCCACAAGCTCAGGGTCCTTGGGAACGCCAGTAATCTTTCTTTTCTTCAAATGAATTTTGGCACACTTTTCCAAACCAAAGTCCATCCCAATCTCTCCTGTGTAGTTCTTGACGATATTTATAGCAGTTTGAAGTTTGCTTTTACCAGCGGCATAGATCTTCAGGTCATCCATATAAAATACATGAGTGACCTTATGCACACGCTGATTAGTGTCGCCACAGAGGTATCCAGAAGAATTTCGTAGTGCGAGAGATAAAGGCAGAAGTGTGATGCAAAAAAGCAAAGGGCTCATACTATCGCCTTGAAAGACGCCCCTCTGGAAGGTGAACTTGTTCGTCGTCAAACGATGATTCCTAGATGAGATGGTAAATCTAGTTTTCCAAAGAGGCATCAATCTCTCTATGCATCTCACTATGTGTGGATGCACCTTCAAGCTTTCCAACAGACAGATGATAAGTCTATGAGAGGTTGAATCGAAAGCTTCCCGGTAGTCAATCCAGGCCATTGACAGGACGCGCTGATGGGCGGCAGCGTCTTTACAGACACACCTGTCAATTAACAGGTTATCTCGACAGCCTGCTACACCTTTTTTCGAGCCTCGTTGTTCGTACATCTCTCGCCATACAGGCTCAATTCGTCGAACGATCCTGTTGTTTAGGACAGCTGTGAAGATCTTATACAGTGTGTTGAAACAAGTTATTGGCCTGTAATTCTCTGGTCTGGACAAGTTGCCTTTTTTCAGTAGGAGTATAGTGCGTCCCAACACCAGCCACTGCGGAATGGGCGTCTCCGACTTTAAATATGAGGTGAATATACGGGCCAAATGTTGGTGTATAGGAGTAAACTTTTTCCACCAAAAGTTCTTGATACAATCTGGTCCAGCACCGGAAAAGTTCTTAGTGCCTCTAAGTGCTTTTTTCACCTCCTCGGCAGTGACTGATGGGCACTCCGCCTCAGATTTTATGAGGCTGTCGCAAAACTCCTTGAAGCGGATGATATTTTCAGTATCTTCTTTCAACTCTAGTGTTTTCGGGATCTTGTACACCTCTCTCCAAAAAGTCTCTACCTCCTTGGGCTTGGGTGGATTTTTTACAAAAACAGGGGGATCACTGAAGAGGCGTGATGGGTCAGCAAGAAACTGTTGATTCTCCCTGTTCCATCTCTCCCTCTTCTGTATCCTCCTCCTTGCATCAGATAACAGCCTTATTTTGTCAACAATATGCTGCTTGATTGTCAGCAGCTTTGACTTGTTTAGTGTGTGATTCAAGGTCCTTAGTTCTTGGGCGAACTTTCGAACCCTTTCCGTGAACGGTCTACCAGATGTTATGTAGTCAATCACACATTGAACACGGGACGCATTCTGTCTTGCCCATCCAATTTTCTTGTTCAGTTGATGCAAGCGTCGTCTGGTCTTCTGATCCATCGTCAGTTTCAGCCTTCGATTTGAATCAGCCAAAGCTCTCGCAGCACCATAAACTGAGCAATTGATGGTCCAGAGGTCGGACTCTTGCGAGATATCTCCACGAAGGGAGGCATCCATTTCAGCCAGATCTTGGGGCTTAAGAGGAACTTGCATGTTGATGTTCCTCCTTGTACTGAAAGTGCGATCATCTTCCAGAAGTTGCCTGCTTTCTGCGGTTGGTCTTAATTTCGTTTCATCTTCGTCTGCAGCTTGTTCAAGCAGCGGTTGAGGAAGCGCTCCGCGTACATATTCATTTTTCCGGAGGTAGTCGGCTTGATTTTGCAAAGACTGATGCGAAACGTATTGAAACTCTGGGTGTTTCTGGCACCACAGAGTATGCATACGCGCCATAAAGCCTCCGCGAACAGGGATAATACTGGAATCGTAGCAGTCTAGCACGTCATTCTTAAGTTGATCCGTCCACTGAATGTGGGCATTTCGCCGGTTCGTCGTCGTGTTTCCATCTAAATTATTTTCAGCACCCCGAACTCTAGGATGATCGGCGTTGTTTGCCGATCCATTGTCGGGTGCTCTGCGCGTTCGATCGTTTTGAACCGCATCTATAACATTTTGGTGGTTTGTTGGTTTCATTGTTGTTCCCACGAGCAGCTAGGGAAAGGGTTTGTCAATCCTTGTAGAGCCCCGCGTGCAAGGATAAGGCTGATACTCTGAGACGTCGCCCGGTATCCCAGAGTCACCGTTAAACACACCTCACCCAGGTGCCATGCAGCTTTCGGCACGGTTCTCACACCTTCGCTTAGGGGTTATTCCTTCGCGACCATCCCTGGACAATTGTCCCCGACTGCTTATTAAGTATTGTAACCATATTCAGCAGAAACCCTTGGTACGGGGACCCTCTATCCGCAACCCGAGGACGCGTTCGGTGGCTTTGTCATAAGCCCTTTGGTTCTATACCAAGGAAATCGAAACCGAAACCGAAGGGAATCGAAACCTATCTCTCTTGGAGATAGATTACTCGGAAAACTACCCATGTGTCGCTCAGAACGCTTTTCAACAATTTCACTATAACAACGATCAGTCTAGTATGTATATTCACTCCTGTCCTCAACTACACAGAAGGCGAAGAACGGAAACACTGCACTTTTATGTTGCTCTTCGAATGCACAACTCACGATACAACGGCTGTGTATTTATCACAATTATATTTGGTTACTGCTATACGGAAAAAATGTCAAAAATTAACAAAACTTATATATGTGTCGGATGTAGCAAAGCAGCATTTCAAGAATCGATGAAAAATGGTCAATTTAGTGCAACACAAAGAAGATTTTTCAATTGAAGCAGAGCGGCATACTCATGCTACAGCTCATGGCAAGGGGTGTTGTGATGGCGTAGCGGCTACAGTGAAGAGTCTGGCAACACGAGCTAGTTTATAAGATAAAGGAAATGAAGCTATTCTAGATTCTACTCAACTTTTTAACTGGACTAAAAATAAGTTTCCCAGCGTGAAATTTTTCCACTACACTAAACAGGACTATGATAGAACATCTAGGAAATTGTTGAAAAGATTTTTCAGCGCACCACCAGTAAGAAACATTTCCAGAGCTCATGCTTTTAACGAAAAAAAAATAATGCGGGCTTTCTTACATGAAAACAGTCTCAACCCTGTAAATTGCAGAGAGGTTTTGACAACTTTTCACAAGCAACAACTTACTACAAGCGACAATCGGTTGATTTTCAAAAATATCGTCCGCCATTTTGAATTTATCATGTTGAATTTAGCAAATCCTACTTCAGATTCGTGACCAGCGACCACAACAAACTTCGTAAATCAAATTTGGCCGAAATCGGTTGATTTGACAAAAAATTGTCCGCCATATTCGATTATTGTCCGCCATTATTGGTCGGCCACATCGAATTTTGAGAATCTGACTTTAGATTCGTGATCAGCGACCCAAAAAACCTTCATAAACCAAATTTGGCTGACATCGGTTGATTTTAAAAAATTCTGTTCGCCATATAAGAATGTTGTCCGCCATATTGGATCGGACATGTTGAATTTCGCCAACCTACCTTACCAACTTTTTAGGGCCGTCAATTACTAACAATTTAAGCCCAAAACCAATCGAATTGGCTGTCAATATTTCTTTTTTCAAGCTTTTTTATCCGAACACTCAATTTTTATCTCGTTTTCCGCCGCCATTTTGCGCCAGCATATTGAAATTTTCAAAAAGGCCACACGGGCCCGGAATTCGGGTCTAAAAATGAACATTTTAAGCCCAAGATCATTTATATCCATAGACAGGAATTTCGGAGAGAGCGGTGTTACGGTTGAGAAAGAACGTCCCTATACATAATATTATATATTATTATAATAATATTATCGAAATACCCTACCGGATATTCCCTACCGAAGTTGTTCTCGTGTTAGCGTCGAAGTAGGGCTTGAGCTTCCCTGTCATGGCTTTGATGGCTATGTAGGCTGTAGCATCGCTACTGACAGGGTTTCTCATGCCAGACATGCTTTCTGAGGACCGTCGAGGCGCCCCTGGTGCCACCGCTGGGGGTGGCAGCATGCGAGTCGGTGGTGTTGAGCTACGTGATCAGCTGCGCCTGCGGAGGTTGTTTCAGTTGGGAGCCTCCAACCGACCACTTCCACAGAAATGCCACGGCAGCACATCATTTTTCAAACTTATGACGTTCTTTCCATTCGAACACGAGGCGACAAATTCTAGACAAGTACCTCCTCCCTAATAGAACCATCAACTGAATAATATCTGAGGCTGGTAATGTATTCCACCAGCAACTACAGGGTGGGCTTGCCAAACAGAGGAGCAAGTGGACGCTGGAAATGAATGGAGACGTAATCAGATGTTAGTTTCGGGCAAAGGCGCAGAAAGGACTCCTAAGGGGAGAAAAACATCGTTTCTTCATGGGTCTTCATCCCCAGCTGTCCCATACAGTAGCCGAACAATGAATGAGAGGACGCGCACGCGGAGAAAGGATTCTACCGGGTTGGTCCCCTATCATTTTCTTCTGTCAATTAATTTAACCTGTCGCGTTTCAACGTCGTGTGTTGAATTGCTAGAAACTACGCCGTTGAAATTTTTTAATTGCTGACCACGGTCGAGGTTAAGAATCGGGTAGCATTTCTTCATGAGTAGAGTCAGTGAATCTGTAATTAAACTTTGAAGTAATTGCTGGCTTTGCGTCGAACCCTGCTTGGACGGATGAAATAGTAACATGAAATCATAAAATCCTAATTTGTCTGAGTGGTCACTAGGACCACTCTCTAACCAGGAAATCGCGCAGAGTACAGATGGCGGTGTACGCTTACCTGGTATGGGCTCTCGTTTGAGTGGGGCGAAGGCCTACTAGTTATAATTGCCTTCTTGTTTATTTTTTGATCCGATGACTTAACTTGCATTAATTATAACTTAATTGAATTGAACTGAAAAAAGTGTGTGATTGATTTTCTTGTAATAACTACCCTCTGCGTTACCCCTTACTCCGCCACTCTATCGGAGCTATTAAGCAAATTGCAATGAACTAAAAAATCATACAATCAGCCTTTTGATAGTTTTAGGTTAGGAAAACTATCTGGCGCCCTCAGGAAAGTCTTCGGCTCACTTTGAGTCCAAGTTCAAGTGAAATTTCGAACAAAATGAAATAATCGGCAAAAATGCGACAGGCTGGCGAAAGCCTCGTGTGTCTTGAGGACACGAAGTAACCCAAGGACGACAGCTTTCTGCATCCATCTCGCAAATGCATTAGCATATTTTTGGCACGCAGGTATGGCCTTAAGGTTAAGAACACGTGATATTTTTGCACCTTCGAAGCTCGAAGTAACGATTACGAAGACAATTAGCTTAACCAAATATTTTGGGCACATTCGTCGCAGCTCCCTTCGAGGGTCTTGATACCTCTCCTGCTTTTCCTTCTCCGTGGCAATGATGTTTTATTTGGACGGAGCCAAGAATTCGATCAAGAATATAGTTCGCTTCTCCAAGTGTTGGAACACGATCTCAGGCCTCAAGTATGCAACGAAGAATGCTATCCAAAAATCGTAGTTCCAGAAAACTTGACACTTCTCGTTTTGGACAAGTGACACTTATCTCCCATCAACTGTTCGGCAGGGCAAAGTCGCGGGCAACTCTGTAAGAGCGAAAAAGATGGTAATAAAGCACTCTTAGGGCCGCATTATTTCTGTAGGTATACGTCGTTGCCGCGCGAGTGGGACACCCGGATAGTATGTGTTCTAGGTACTCAGTGTGTGTATGGCACCTATTGCTGGGAACTTCTTGACATAAAATGCGGTCGCGGTACACTAAGGTGGAAACAACACCATCTTGGCATGCGAAAATGAAACCCTCTGTGCTTCAATTAAGCCCTAATAATCTGAGGAAAGACAAAGTTTCCTTCTTCGACAAAGACGGTTTTTCTACATTTCTGTGAAAGTTTCCGAGCATTTTCTGGTCGAGTAGCTGTTTGCTAGAATTTTCTACCTCTGCTTCTTTTTGCCTCGGCTATTAAAAGTGAAGCACCTAGACGGAGTAATGCACTTTCCTCACTTCTGATTTGTTTTGGGCAGTTTTGGGCAGTCTGCACGGAAAACATTTGTACTGGAGGAATTACTGAACTGGTTACGTTGTGGCGGATATGAGAAAAATCCGGTGAATTAACAATAACTGTTCTGTAAATTATTTCGAACTGTTGGGTCATAATTACAGAACTGATAATAAGTACTAAAAATCGTCGCCGTAAAAGTTCAAAATGATTATTACGAAGAAGTTGAAGAAAAACTACATCTGTGCTGTGAGAACCACGGTTCTCGGTCGCTTAAAAT